>CAUYTI010020510.1:0-13595 GCA_963575145.1 Galago senegalensis | reverse complement strand
TTTCAATTCTTTTTTTTTTTTTTTTGAGACAGAGCCTCGAGTTGTCCCCCTGGGTAGAGTGCCATGGCATCACGCTCACAGCAACCTCTAACTCCTGGGCTCAAGCGAGTCTCCTGCCTCAGCCTCCCAAGTAGCTGGGACTACAGGCGCCCGCCACAACACCTGGCCATTTTTTGGTTGCAGCCATCATTGTTGTTTGGCAGGCTCGGGCTGGGGATTCGAACCCACCACCTTAGGTGTATGTGGCTGGAGCCTTAGCTGCTTGAGCCACAGGCGCCGAGCCTCTGCTTTCAATTCTTTGGGGTATTTACCTAGAAGTGAAATTGCTGGATCACATGATAATTGATAAATTATCACATGATAATTTTTTTCTGTGTTTAATTTTTTTATGGCAAAGGCCCATACTCTTTGTCAAAAATTGTGACCTTTCTTGTCTCTAATGTGGCAAACAGGGACATCTGTCTTTGAGGATTTTCCCAGAGCCACCTATTTAGTCCCCCTGTCTACTTCTCCCCACATTTGAAAGTATTTGGAGGTCAGAGAGTAGAGGCTCATGCCTGTAATCCTAGCACTTTGGGATGCTATATCTGAGTGAGTCCCTTGAGCTCAGAAGTTTGAGACCAGCCTCAGCAAGAGAGGTACCCCATCTTTACTAAAAACAGAAAAACTAGCCAGGCCTCATGGCAGGAGGGGAGGCTGAGGCAACAAGATTGCTTAAGCCCAGGAGTTTGAGGTTGCTGTGAGATATGATGCCTCAGCACTCTAGCCTGGGACAACAGAATGAGACTCTGTCTCAAAAAAAAAAAAAAAAAAGAGTATTTGGTGAGAATTTTCAGGATATTGCTGATTTATCTTCTTTTCTAAGTACCATTTTTCAATTTTAACAGCAGAAGCTTATTCTGCCTCTCTGATTTGCTTACTACTGGTGATTTGGGGGGAGGGGTCTCTTTTTTGTATTCTCTCTCTTTTTTTTAGTTGGTGGAAGAGAGATTCTACATTATTGTTTCATTCTGCCTTCTTATCCTAAAATGTTTTTCTTTAGTTTTTGCTTACATTTATAATTTATCTTCTATACTATTTCAGTGATGGCACATGTCATGACAGAGACAGCTACTACAGGGTAAAATACTGTTTTAAAATCATTGTGTTTTATGGCATTTTCCATAGCTCTTCAAGATAGTAAAAAGCTCATTTTTGATTATACCAGCAATTCTCCCCGGGAGTTGTTACAGTTTCCTTTATGTAGCAAAGGAAGGCCAGTTCTTTGAGTTTGAATACCCTTTTGTCATGAATAATTCAATAAGGCAGTTAATAAAAATGACTAATTGTTAATATGCAATTAGGGATGAAATGATGGGAGATTATTCAAGCTTTTCTCCAGAGAGCTGTGATCCCATTTGGCTAGGTTGCTTCAGGCCCCCTTGCAATTCAGAAAGACTTTGATAGTTATTTATGCAGATCTCTGCTCTAATCTTGGATGAAACTAAATAAAGCACATCATAGACTGCAGAGTGTGCTCAGTAGGCACTTCGGGCCTTAGCAAGGAACAAGCTCATCAACTGACTCCCAAATACTGGGCTTCACACTCATGCTAGACCCAGATGGGGCTTTCCCAGACCTGTGTGGTCTCTTGGTTCCTTGTAGCCAAGGCAACTTCCAGAACACTGCAGATTGCCTCAGCTTCCCTGGCATGGGGCGGGCGGCATGGGTCCACAGCTCAGTTCTGGTCTCTGTGTTCTGAGAGTAAATTTGCCAGGGCTTCTGGACACACTGCGCACTCCCACTCCCAGATAAAATGTGGTCCACAGCAGAAACAGCCTCGTCTTTGTGCTAGCCACTGCCTTTGCAGCATGAGTTCCTGACACTGCTGCTGCTATCTTGCAGATGATGGGAGCTGTGGACACGTGAGGATGGGCCGAGGGCGGCGGTGACGCTGTTTTAAGGCACTTGTTCAGTTTTCTCTACTTGCAGCTAACAGCCTTCTTATTTGAAAAAGTCCTTAAATAGAATAAGAGTAAAACAAAATGTATCCACTTTTTGATATTATAATGTACTGTCCTTTAGAAAGATAACTTTTATGGTAATAGTACATGAAAGAATTTTTTTAATGTCCTTACTTGGCAAAGTGAAAAGTTAGCAACCCTACATCAGTCTCCAAAGTATTTTTATAATTTTACTAGTCCATGAAATCTGAAAGTCTGGGAACCACTGCTCTAACTTCAGAAAAACTCATTCTTGGACTAGAACTCAGAATTGGTTTTTAGCCCAGTTGCTCTCCTTTCTGGCCACTCTTTTATATAAAAGGCTTGTGACTTTGACTCCTGTCCTTCTGTTCCCTGCTTAGAAAGAAGAAAAACAATTGAGAAGTTCACTGAACTTTAACTTTTTGGCCGAGAGCATACACCTTTGCATTCTCTCTCTCTTCCTTTCTCCCTTCCCACCCTCCACCCCACTTTTTCAGCATGCTGATTGTAAAGAATAGGGCCTAAATAATCTGCTTCAACAAAGCAGTTGCACCAAGGCAACACTATCTTATGGACCTGGCTGGAGGCAGGCATGGTCTAGTAGGGCCAAAGAAGGAATATTTGTTCTCTTCATAAGTTACTGACTTATCTTTATGACACTTTTCTGGGCCCAACAAGCAGAGGGTGATTTTCTTTAGGGGAATTTGTTACAGAGAAACCCGACAGGCATGGTGGTAGAAGGCTTTTCTTGTAAATTTTGATCCTCTGTTAGCCTGCTGGGCTCAGACTTGCCAGCTTCTCAGCCTCAGTTTCTTTTTCTATAGAATTAATAATAATAATGATAAAATAATAGACAAAAATCACCTACCATACCGCTTAGAATATAGCTCATAACAGTGCTCATTAGGTAGTATATACAATTACTATAATGTTACTGGTCCCAAGTTTGACAACAGTTTTTTCTTTTGAATTTTTTAAATGTTTATTTTTTGAGACAGAGTCTCACTCTGTTGCCCTAGGTAGCATGTGGTGATGTCATAGCTCCCAGTAACTTCAAATTCTTGGGTTCAAGTGATTCTCTTGCCTCAGCCACTGGAGTAGCTGGGACTATAAGCACCTGTCACAACACCTAGCTATTTTTTTTCTTTTTTTGAGACAGAGTCTCAAGCTGTCACCCTGGATAGAGCGCCATGGGGTCATCATGGCTCACAACAACCTCCAACTCTTGAGCTCAAGCGATCCTCTGGCCTCCTTTTCCTATTATTAGGAGAGACAGGGTCTTGTTTTTGCTCAGGCTGGTCTCTGAACTCAGCGATCCACCCTCCTTGGCCTCCCAGAGTGCTAGGATTACAGGCATGAGCCACAGTGCCCGCCTAGACAGCAGTTTTGAAGAAAGCAAACTCAATTCTATAATGAAAATATGAACTGGCTAGGTGCCTGTGGCTCAAGTGGCTAAGGTGCCAGCCACATACACCTAAGGTGGCAGGTTCGAATCCAGCCCAGGTCTGCCAAAACGACAATGACGGCTGCAACCAAAAATAGCCAGGCATTGTGGTGGGCACCTGTGGTCCCAGCTACTTGGGAGGCTTAGGCAGTAGACTTGCTTGAGCCCAGGAGTTGGAGGTTGCTGTGAGCTGTGATGCTATGGCACTCTACCCAGGGAGACAGCTTGAGGCTCTGTCTCCAAAAAAAAAAAAAAAAAGAAAGAAAGAAAGAAAGAAAGAAAGAAAATATGAACTAACTGTAGTGTAGTTTTTTTAAAAAATATCTTCTCCTTTAAAGATACATTCCAAAGTATTTAATGATGAAATAATATAATGCCTGCTTAAGTAATGCAGGGTACAAGAGTGTAGATGGGAACAGATGTTTATACGTAGATAATGCGGGAAGGGGGATGAACAATGAAGATTCATTAAATGATTCTCTACACTTTTGCATATATTTGAAAATTTTCAAAATAAGTAAAAACAAAACAAAAATAAAACAGATAATAGCTGATAATTTCTTATCTAAAGTAGAGGACAGCGGATGAAATATTTTCAATGTGTAGAAGATACTTCTCCTTAATTAGCATCCCCTGCCCTTATAAAGGACACCTCTTTAACTAAATACACGACTCTTCCTCTTTTCTTCCTTAGAACTCCCCGAGCGACCCCATCTGTATCTCTTCAGGTCATTTCTCCTAACCAATTGCCAACAATTGAATGATTTTGAAATTTATGGAAAAGATGGAGCTGGTTAGGCTATTCTGAGGAGGACAACTCTAAACATTACTTTTAAAGTGAAGTTTTCTTCTTGCTGTAGAGGCAATTCACTCGGACCGCGTCTGCAGGCATAGCTGTCATTGCTAACTTTGGGAAACAAGAATTTCTGGCCACCCATGGAGCCCTTTTCAAAGTGTTTTAGCGAGAGGATAGAAATTAAAAATGATTGCATTCTTTAAGGGAGAAAGAGACACAAACATTGTGGGTTTTAAGGTAAGTTCTAGCAAAAATATTGGAGGAAATTATCTTTATATATATATATATTTATTTTAAAGTAAAAACTAATGATAAAAATTCATGCTTCAAAGTTAAATAAAGGAGTAATTATCCTCTTCAAAAGATTCCCTCTTGGAATTCCTAACAATAATAGTATTCTCCCCATAGGTTTAAGTGTGTGTTTACATATCATTAACAACTTCCTTGGAAATTCTGAGAGAAAAGCATTCCCTGTGGAGGAGACACTCAACAAGCATTGGTTAGCACACACACCAATTAAGAATCATTCCAAAGACAGGCTCTTTTCGGAATTTTCATGTAAGTAAATGGGAAATGATTCAAGCTCCAGAAATTGAACACTCATACAGTTCTGTGAATCGGGCACGTCTGTAAGGTCCCATCTCCCTGACTCAGTGGTCAAGAAGCAGAACTCAGCAGAGAGTTCCTGAATGTTGATGACAGACCTTGGTTAATCAGCCCCCAGGGAAGGAGAATTTTTACTCCAGAGTCTGTCTCCTCCAGGAAAAAGAATCCTGTAAGACAACTATGTGCTAATTCTAGGGTCTGGAGAAGCAGTTTGGTTTCCTGGTTACTCAGTTCTCAGGGAGGTCAGAGATCTTCCCTCACCCCGAAAGATAACACACTATATAGGTGGCCCAGGTTCTAGCTAATTTTGAATAAAACATTTAGTGAAATGTTGTATTTTTTGACTTAACTATTCAAATTATGTAAATAATGCTTTGCATTCTTTTAAGTTAAATCATAAAGAAATGCCGATAATTATTAGATAAAAACACCAGCACTTTTGTATCCAAATAAGTGAAATCCTTTAAAGTAGTCACTTATTCAAAGCACATTTGAAGTTCCTTTTGTGGTATTGTATGAGGTCATTTTGTAAGACACATAAGCCATTCTTGACCAAAATGATTATATACAAATTACTCACCAGATTTGATTTTAAGTGAGTTTGGGCTTTCATGAAAATCAAATCTATCCTACTGTGGGAGATATTCTGAGAGGCAATTTTGAAACAATTATGAATGACGATTTTATTCTTAGAATAAGTGCAGCGCCATCTCCAATGACACAGACAGGGCAACACTCATTTGACTAGTTAAGTTCTAAGGTGTTGATTTTAAAAGCCCGTAGGGGGTAGTTTGCACAAATAATTTCTGCAACTGAGTTTAAAGGTGGGATGAGATAAAACAGTGGGTCCTCTACTACTTCCTTCCAGCAGGAGCTTGCCCCATCCACGGGGGCTTGGACTCTAAGTACATTAGGTAATATCTCCCTGGCCCAGTCTACATTCAGAAAGTCTTCAAAGCTAAATATGCCTCCAGGTTATCATCTTATTTGGTAGTTTCAATATGCAGTTTCTCTTTTTAATTTCAAAATAAAGTATTTATCTTGATTTTGCTTTCTTTCTGTGCTAAAGTTTAAAACCATGAATTGAATTATTTCTTAGTGTAGTTTGGCTGTGATAGCATTTATTTTGCTATCCATTCAGCTCATGTCACATTTTAGCTATTTCTGTGCGTGCTTTTTCAGTATCTGCAACAATGCTCCTGCATTGCATTAATTACCTAGGCACCTGGGTTGGTTTCCCAGACACCAACTTTTTGAGCTTGGGATATTATCCTTTTTGCCCTTACATTTATCATGGGTACATAGTGCCAGTATTCTAACAATGATAATTCATTTAATATACTAATACAGATTAAGTTGAATGATGAAAAGTAAAACAGCAAAATTGATGATATAGAAGGAAGGGGAGGAGCGCAGTATGCTTTCTGTTTTGTTTTGGTTTGTTTGCAGTTTTTGGCCAGGGCTGGGCTTGAACCCACCACCTCCGGCATATGGGACCAGCGCCCTACCCTTTTGAGCCACAGGCGCTGCCCAGTATGCTTTCTGATAGACCATGGGTCACAAAACTGGTTTACAAGTGGGTTTAATACATGGAGTGTATTTAAGCTTTGGGTTTCCTTTTCTCTAGTCCCTAAGTGAACTGGCTCAGGGAAAAGTTGGGGCGGAGGGCAGAGACACGCGCAGGCCCATCTTGCCAGGCTGAGTCAAGCCAATGCAGCTGTTGGCCTGGGCACAAGCGTGGGTGGCCACCTGTGTCTCCCAAGCAGCTGTTTGGTTGAATGCCAGGCAAAGCCCCATCGGTGGGGTGGAGGCAGGCAGCCAGTTGGGCGGCTGATATGTTCTGGCATAGGCTGAAAGAACACCTGGTTCCACTCTGCGGACCCACCACAGAAGGTCAAAGAATGTGCTTGTTGGCGGCAACCTGATGGTCCAAGTTTTCAACCCCCGATGGTCCTGTTGTGATCGAAACAGAGAGGAGCTCACCTTCTTCAAAATGTATCCTGAAGCCACCATGAGAATCCTTCAGTTCCAGTTATGTTGAAATAGGTCAGGCAGGCCATCTGGCATGCCTGGAAATGGTGTGGGGGGACTGTCAGGCAGGGACAGACACAATGATTTCCAACAAGGTATTTCAGGGGAAGCAAGAGCCTCTAAGTTGTGTTTGGCTGCTACCTGCCGTGATAGACATCTAACCTAGACTTGCCTTTTCCTCCTCTTCACACTAATTCTAACAACATACTCAGAAGCTATCTCAGGTCCTTATTTGCACATTTTTCATCAGACATTGGGATTCCCACAGTCAACACCACCTAATGAGGCAGGAGCCCAGTGCTTACCCTTCCCAAGGTCTCAGGCCCACTGTTTCCCTGGGAGGAAGACATAGTTTTTTCTGGTCTAGTCAGTCAATTTCTCCCTAGTCAATGAGCATTGTTTTCAGGTTTCCTGCCCAAGATGCAGACAAGACAGCTCTCCTCTGTGTGCTGAAGAGGTGACACTTCTCTGGTAGTCCTGTGACCCTTGGCAACTTAATTTCTCTGAGTCTCAGTTTTGGCACTTGTTAATGGTGATCGAAAGTTTTGTCATCCTACTTTTGTAAGAGAGAGGATGGTGCGTATCTAGAATAGCACCTGGGCACAGTAGGTGCCCAGCAAGTATTAACTAAATGAATGAATGACCATGGCTAATGCCACTCTCCAGACACATAGGCCCACATCTGGCTGGAGTGGCCCTAGACTGGGACTTCCTTACCACCACTTTTGCATCTCACAATCACTTCTCTGCCAGTAAGAATTCTAAATGAAGTGAGCATAGTTCTGTAGGCCCATTAAGTAACCTACTATCCCCGACTTCCCTTGCTGGAGACACAGACCAGATCCCTGGCAGAATCACGTCAGTGTGAGTTAGTAGGAGCCACTTAGTATTGAACCATTACCTGAGGAAGGCAGACTTCTGGGAGGCCTGGGGTTGATGGGATAACTTGATCCCTCTTATGTGAAATTTCTTTGTAAGGTGAGGTACCTAAGCCAAGATCTAAGAAGAGACCTCTTGATTTTCACAAGCCTTAAGGTCCAAGCAATAAAGTCTCACAGGTCAGGCATGACATTCTGTTGCCCTGAGGTGAATGGAAACATGTAAGAGCCGACTTTTCTCTGGCTTTCTCCCAATCCCAGAGAGCCAGAGAAAAGACGTCAAGCAGTATTGAGCCCTTGTGTAACCGCAGTGTTGTTCCAGTCAAGGCAGGACATTGCCGTGGAAATCAGCTTCACCACCTACACAGCTCAAGGCTTTCAGTGGGCTGAGGGGAGTACCAACCAAAAACAAGTTAGGTGTATCCCCCAAAGAGTGGGGTCAGCTCTCAAACCACAGTTCCACTTCAGTCCTCAGATATCATCTATGGATGAAATAGGGGGCAAGGAATGCTAGAAGTAATCTTCTGAGGAAGAGTGTGAGAAAACACCATTTTCCTTTTAGGTCCAAGCTGGAGCTTTTAAAGTCAGGCATAAAACCATTGTGAACAGCTGTTCTTTTATAAAAGATATGTTAGTTTATCCGACACATTCTGATGATATGAATGAGACAGAATTCCAAACACAGCTTATCTGTCACTTTTTAGTTAGCTGATCTTTTCTCTTTCCTTTGACCACTTATAGAGTTTTTCAGTCCTCCAGGGCATGTGACTTTTGTTTCTAACTGAACGTTTCTTTTTTCCTTCTCTTTTTTTATTTACTTATTTATTTTTTGGAGATAGAGTCTCACTATGTTGTTCTCAGTAGAGTCCTGTGGCGTCACAGCTCACAGCAATCTCCAGCTCTTGGGCTTAGCAGATTCTCTTGCCTCTATACACACACTCAGTCTTATTCATTAGAAGAAATCTGCATGGGAGTGGGCAGAATAAAACCACTGTGTTGGAATTTCCACATCTTCTTATGTTACTTGGTAAAACTGTCATTGAAAGTACTTGCACAGCTGAGCAGGAGGGAGGGTTACAGTCAAAAATTTTCTGAGTTACCTTTGCCTATCACAGTTGTCCTCAGCAAAGATGGACACATTAGTTTATCGTCAGCCGAGGGAGCAATGTCTGAGATGAAGTGTGCTTATCACGTTTTTACCCTCCTCATGGAATCTGAGTAGAAAAATCCTTCAAGGAGGAATTTATTATTCAGCGCTCTTCCCAGAATGACATATCTTGTATCCTCTACTATACTAAAGAATTATAAGTAGGCAAAAAGAAAAGGAGGACAAAAGAGTTGTGCACCAGTGACTGAAAGTGTGAGGCAGTGGTCGATCTGAACTTCCTTTCAAGCCTCAGAATAGCTGGCTGGTAACATCTGGGTATGCGGCCCCACTAGAAATACCTGAAGTCCTTGCATTTAGATAGGACTAAAATATGCACAAATAGATATACTCTCCGAGGAGAATAATAAGGACATGGCAAGTCATTCCAATCCCTGATAATACCTGGATGATTTGGATAATGTTAGGTGTGGCATCCCAAGGGACAGGTGCTGTCCCGGGCAAGTTTAACACAAGCTATCCAGGGAATAGACAACGTCCATCTGAATCATTCTTATAAGCTGAATTTTTATTTTTACTAAATTATCTATGTTAAAAAAAATCTGTGCCTGGTGTGGAATTTCACTCCATCAAGTGTTACAATGACTTTTTCATTTTCATTACAAGCAGGAGAATGAATGTAGGACAAGTGTTAGGAAACATGGCAATAAATTAGAATATAATTTACAAAAGCGGAAAAAAAAACAGTGTACCACATTAATACTGAGTATAAAATAATAAGCAACAACTAATCACAATAATACAAAGGTAATTTTGTCCTGTATTATTAAGGATACCTAGATGACATTCACTCAAATAAAAAAGTTCCTAATGAAACAGACTGCTTAGAAGTCATGCATCTCAAGGGGGTTAGTCATTTGGGTACATTTACCTTCCATTTTTTGTAGGCCTTTATACCAGTGGCAGATACTGCTCCCGACCACGGGGTATGAGTTTCCCTGGGGTTTCCTAAGTAGTCTACACAGCTCACTACTTTTGGAGGGCCTGCCATGGTGGTCCAGCCCCCATTAACAATCCTATTATTATTATTTAGGAATGAGACATCAGGTAGCCATATGGGTGGCTAAGGAGTAGCAGCGGTATTGTAATGTGCTATGGGATATGTATATTTATATACATACTTGGGTTTATCAAAGCCTATCTGAACTGTTTAATCCTGTTACATTCTGTGCTTGGTTCCCTCTAAAATGGCGATCTGTGCTGCCCAGGGAGCTGTCTACGTCATGACCTCAGCCCTGGTGCACACCCCAAAGGCAAAGTTGGCTGCCCTTCTCTTCTCACACCACTGGGGGCACTGCACAGTGCCCAGGAGGACAGCTCTCAAAATGGTAGTTTCCAGGTGAGGTAAAAAATAGCCTATGGACAGTAATGTAAGAAAAATCATCTTGAAATAAAAATTATGAGCTAATATTTATGTTGAAGAAAATCAGATCTGATTGTAAACCTATGCCTAAAATGCCACAGAAACCACCCACCCTTTATTTATTTGTTTTATTTCACCAGGGCACATTAGCACCAAGTTAACTGTTCTTTGAAAAGGACCCAGGGAATTCAGTGCAGCGGACCATCCATGCCACCCATGGGCTGCCTTCCCTTCACTGAATGGCTAAGATGGCTCCTGGGCAGCTCTTCTAAGGGCAGCAGGGATGGGGCCCTGGTAATACCTCTTGTATAGTCATTAGCTCTCTTTGGAAAGCTCAAGGATGGAGACTGTGCTGCTGAGAGAGAATTCAGGTAACAAGATACAGATAGTCTTGAGTGAGTGTACAGAAAACATCCCATGCCGATTGTCCATAGGAAACCTAGGAGTTTAGGTTGGCTTTTGGTGTCTGAGAGTCTCTCTTCCTTTTGGAAAAAAACCAATCATCCACATTAAGTCATGGCATATGTGACACACTGACATGTAGTTTCAGAGCACAGTGAAGGAATTAAGTCAAACATGCTCTTTAACTACAAGTATTAACCTTACAAGTAGCCATTTACTTTTGAGTTTTAGCTGTTGGTGTATGCCTGGTATACACACGTGTATGTCAAAGGAGGCATGTTGGACACAAAGCACATTCATCAAGAACCTGCTGCAAGCTACAAGTGTTCAAGTACAAAATATTACTATAAACAAGTACCCTTTTAATTTTAAATCTTACTGTTGAGTCTGTTGATGAGCAGGATGTGAAACTTGAAGATAGGGAAAATATGAGCTAGTCATTTTAATTTAGGTGGATGTGATTCTAGAATGTGACTTGCCCAAGAAACTTGGTTTCACATTTAATTGCCATTCAGAGTATCTATTAAAAAAACACACACAAAATACTTGGTTGAGTGACTATTAAAATTATGCTTGATGATCTCTAGTCTTCATGAGTTTTTCTTCTTTGGTTGTCATCCCTTGCCTACTTTAAAACTCATAGAAATAGCACATTTATGTGCAAGCACACTCATCTATCCACACACTTAATAGCGTGCACATACACTCACACACACACACATACGCACTTGTTCTCATATAAATAAATGCCCTTCTACCATATTAAGGAAGGGACATCTGGAACCCATCGTAATTGTCAGCAAATTGCAAAAGGGTCTGCCTGGTTGTTACCGAGCTAGTCTATCTTTTGCATGGTATCATCTCAATAAGCTCAACATGTGTGCAACAACCCAACAGGGCAGAAGCCAGTCTGTGGCTGGTGAGGATGTAAACACAAGCGACTTGGATTGACGCCTAAGAACTAAGGCATCCTGTGTGATGGCAGAAAAGTGCCTGGTACTTTAGACTCTCCCATACCCTAGTTCTGGCTTCTGCATGGAATTGAAATGTTTTTCTCTTAAAGTTTTAATGGAAATCTCAGCTTCACTTGCACAATGGCAGGTTGGCCACAGTCTTTCAGCACTGAGTTTATAGACTTGCACAGCTGCAGTAACTGATGCACTGCTTTAAACTAAGTCCCTCATTATTGTTCAGTTTAATATAGTTTTATATATGGCTCACAGCAGTGTTCAGAACAGGGGGATTATTCCTAAGGAAATTAAGTGGAATGAAGAATAATGAAACTTTCATTACTTTTGATTTATAATTGCTTCTTAAATTACATTTCAAAGCCCATTTTATAATTTAAATTGTGGTGCTGTTGTAGTGAGATAAAGTATAAGTAAATATTTTTAAGCTATGACTTAAGAATTCTGAATCTTCTTTACTTCCATAGTTGACCAAGTCATAACAGCTACATTTTAAACAGTTTTAAATACAAATGGATTCAGTGTCATTGCTAAGTCCATAATAAAAATTATCTTAATGGTCCAAGGAGGTAAACAGGCTATTAGATTTACTCGAAAGAACACAAACGTTCCACAGTAAGCAAGTCTCCCTGTGTTGTTTGGAACTCTCCAATCTGGCATTCCCTCCTAATACCATGTCCAGCACTTTGGATCAATAAATCCCACTTCACAGAAGTTAAAATAATATTGAAATCCTGTCAGCTAGGGCTGACCAGTGGTTACGTTTTCCACAGGGTAATGCATTTGCAAGGACATCAATCCTCTTCCTCTGGGTGGCTCCCTTTGATGGACACATTTCCACGATGAAATGACAAGGCTCTCTCTCTGGCTTTCCATGGGTCAGTGTCCTTGGCAGGTCTTACAACACATCTGTCTGAAGTATGCTCGACTGCAGAACTTGAACTTCAGCACCAGTGGGCAATAAGCCACTTTGTTCACATCTTTGCACTCTAACGAATGGGGGCAGAAAATGGAAAACAATTAGAGGCACATAAACAAGCATGTAAACAAGCTGATACGCCCGGATGTTCAGCAAGGATCCCCTTTGGGCTGATCCACCTTGGCTTCTACATTCATATGGTTTTTGTTTTTGTTTTTAAGCTTGCCCTGGCTTGGTACAGTCTACAAAAAACATTCTTTTGATATATTTTAACAGAAATTTTTTTTAAAAAAATTGTTTGCTAGGCTTTTCTTCCAGACTTTTATAAGTATGGTGCATGCCCACTGTGTCTTGAAAGAATTACCATTTGTTGGGATAAGTGATCACTTTAGACAGCTTGGAAACATGAGTCATTTTTCTTACAGCACTTTTATTGCTTCTTTCTCAAGGGTTATTTTATTCAACAGTGCAAGGTTATCCAAAATCAAACATGAGTTGCATTGTTTGATACCAAAGTACACATGTCTCAAGAGAATCTCTGCATCTGTGGGCCGTGGGGATGGGCCTGGGTGAATGAAAAGCATTGCTGACAGTGGCCTAGATTCAGCAATTACACTAGACAAAGAGGAAAGCTTTGAGGGGTTGGCCTCAAATGGCAGCAGTCTGTGGGTTATGGAAACATGTAGAAATGTCTTTTTTTAATTTGGAAATGAGACATGGCCTTCTTTTTTCCTATGTGTATTTTCTCCTCAATGCTAGAACTGCCACAGTTGCAGTCTGCAGTTCTTACAGCCAGAGGGTGAATAAATGATTCTTTCTCTATCTCTCTTTGAGGCTGGTTGCAGAAGGTGGGACTGAGAGCCCAGGGTAGAGAAAGGGACATAGGCCTTTGATTCTCAGCAACCCCATTTTCTTTTCTTTTTTTTTTTTTTTTGAGACAGAGCCTCAAGCTGTCCCCCTGGGTAGAGTGCCGTGGCATTACAGCTCACAGCAACCTCCAACTCCTGGGCTCAAGCGAGTCTCTTGCCTCCGCCTCCCAAATAGCTGGGACCACAGGCG
>CAUYTI010020509.1:0-14883 GCA_963575145.1 Galago senegalensis | reverse complement strand
GAACTGCCTCCAGGTCTTAGGGCCCGATATACGGTTGGGAGTGCATGAGAAAATAGGGAGGGACTGAGAACTTGTGTGGGAAAGTGTCTATCGTCCTTGATCCACATAACTTCGCCTGTTTTTGCTTTGCTTTACACAACCCTCTTTCTCTCCATTTGAAGTTGTTTGTGTAACTCTTTCATTGGTATTTCTGCATCTACAGGCACCTTTTCTTTTCTTTTTTTTTCAAGACAGAGTCTCACTTTGTCACCCTTGGTAGAGTGATGTGGTGTCACAGCTCACAGCAAGCTCCAGCTATTTGGCTTAGGTGAGATTCTTTTGACTTAGCCTCCCGAGTAGCTGGAACTACAGGCGCCGGCCACAACGCCCAGCTATTTTTGTTGTTGTTGTTGCAGTTTGGCGGGGGCCAGGTTGGAACCCGCCACCTTTTGTATATGGGACTGGCGCCCTGCTCACTGAGCCACAGGAGCCGCCCTCCAGGCACCTTTTCTATTGGTCATTGATTACCTATGTTACCTCATACCCACATTCTTTTTCTTTTTTTTAATTTGGGGAGAATTGCTGAGTGCTGATCTATCTATTGATTTTACCAATACTTGGGATCTTTGTGGTATGCAGTTTTCACCCTATGGCCAAACATGGAAACTATATTGTGTGCATGACGCAATCAGTTAAGTCACAGTATTTCCATGTTTCTATGTCCTCTCCAGACTTCCTTATTCAGCAGGCTAGGCTTTTCTCTCATCCCCCTTGAAGCTCCTTTTTTTGTCCCTTCTCAAAAATATTCCAAGCCTTTAGACAAACTTTCATTTCTTTAACCAATTGCAAATCAAAGAATCTTTAAACCCACCCATAACTCGTAAGCCCAGCTTTGCAATGTCCTGTTTTATCAGTTCAAACCACTGTATCCCTTTCTTGTACTGATTTATGATTTTGCATGTAAGTTCTGTCTCCTTAAAACGTATAAAATCAAACTGTAATCCCACCACAGGAAGACCACTTGCTCGAGGCATCTTGGGCATCGCTCTCCAGGCAATAGTCTCACATATTCAGCTCAGAATAAACATCTTTAAATTATTTTACAGAGTTTGGGTTCTTTTCTGTTCAGTTTGTTTGTTTTTAAAATTATGCTCTCTTTTTGATTTTGAGACAGATTCTCACTCTGTATCCCTAGGTAGAGTGCCGTGATGTAATAGGCCACAACAATCTCAAACTCTTGGGCTTAAGAGATAGTCTTGCCTCAGTCTCTCAAGTAGCTGGGACTATAGGTGCCTGCCACAATAGTTGGCTGGTTTTTCTGTTTTGTTTTTTAAGCTAGAGATGGAGTCTCACTCTTGCTCAGGCTGGTGTCAAACTCATGAGCTCAAGCAATCCACCCACCTCAGCCTCCCAGAGTGCGAAAATTATAGGTTTGAACCATCGCACCTGGCTTTAATTGACATTCTTACTGAATTTTCAGGAAAGTTGTATGGCGTATGGGGCCAGGATGAAGGTGAAGCAAGGAAACTCTTGTTCTGACCCTGCTAGGGTGGTTTAAATATGGTTTTAACTGGAGGCCTAAAGATGAAATAGAAAACTTTCTGGGCTTCTTCTTGCTCTGTGGACCCTTGCTGACCTGTGTCCATGCTATTCTTTTGAACCCCAAGATGTTTGAGAAACAATGTTCAGTCTAAGGGAAAAAGGGTAGCTTCTTGAAGGATACAGGGCCTGTAAATATTAAAGTAACATTTTCTGTGACAGAGATTGTGGCCAACCTAACTCTCTCCAGTGAGAAATGAATTAACACAGAGCATCAATCTCCTAATTAGAAGAGCACAACAATGGTACTCAAGAGAGGAAGTTGTGGGACAAAATCACTTAGGAAAGTACACACATACATCATTTCTCTCTGTCTCCCTACCCTCCAGGGGCCGATGGGGGTGAGCATGTCAGAATAGCCCAGAGGGGATGGACATGGATGGTTTTGATAAGTTTCCCAGGCAATGAAGAAGGGCAGCTTAACTAACTAGGAATCACTGGCCAAAAGACAAACCCAATGTTACTTATGAAGGTTTAAAATATGAACTCTTGATTTTATTGTAGGAATTTATTATGCAGAAATACTTGTGCCTTTATTTAAGGACAAAGGCACAAGGATGGGAGTTAGAGCACTCTATAACAGCTATGATAGTAATAATAATAATGTTACAGTCCATCAGTAGGACACGGGCTAAATGTATAGTTTAGCCATACTATGGAATTCTGTACCTTAGTTAGAAAGAACAAGGCTGATCTATAAAGCATAAAGTTAGCGCATCAGCACTAACATGGGGTGATGCCCAAGGTGTATACATGTACTAGAGTAGAAAAAGCAAGTTGCAAAACAATATACATAATGTAATATTTTTGAAAAACAAAACAAACATGAATACATGTTTAAGTGAATAAAAAATTCTGCAAAGAGATACAGAAATTCTTAACATTGGTTGCTTAGAAGCTGGGAGCAGAATAGGAGGGAACTTTCAAGTTTTAAAATGGACCTTGGCGTTTAAACTGTTTTTTAAAATTACCATTTATTCATGATTTTTTTTTCCCAATGAAAACATTGGGGGAAAAAAAGTAAATGCCCAACAAACTTCCTTTGCTTTGTGTGGTCCTCAGGCCCCTCTCCATTACAGCCTCTTCAAGTGTCTTCACCAGCCTCGTGTGGAAATGAATAAGAGGAAGTAAAACAAAGTTAAAGATGTTTTATGGGAGAAGGGGAAAGAGAAATGTTGCAAAGCATCTATCTTGTGATAGATCACTCTCTGTTGGATGATGTGCATAGTTAGAAATATATAATCCTCAAGATGACCCTGAGAAATAGCGTTTTACAGATGTTATCCAAGCCAATCACATCTCTCTGTTCTAAACACAGTTGAAAATGTGGACTTGAATTAGGAATAAACAACTCTATACTTAGATCAGACCCTCATAATCCCCACTGGTCTTAGCTAACATCTTCTCAAATGGGCTCAATGTGTTCCATTCTAACCGCCTTCCATCTGTCCCAAGAGATACTTTTTCCCTAACAAAAACCTCATCACATCTCTTTCTTGCTTAGAATTCTTTAGGGATTAAACATTGCTTCCAGGATAATATTGAAATTCATGGGCAGAGTTTCCAAGGCCCTTTACAATCAGAATCTTTTCAGTTTTATCTACTTCTACTTGCCTCACCTTTACAAAAGAATTTCTTGAACATTCTATTTGTTATCATTCCTTGGGTCATTGTGTATGTAGAATATTGGTGTTTCTTTGATGAATTCCTACTTAACTTACAAAACTAAATACATAGATCTGAAACCCCTTCTGACCCACCTAAGCTCCATCTCCTCTACTTAATGCCATGCTCTGTATACTTGATATTTCTTTCCTTCTTTCTTTCTTTATATTTTAGATTAATATAAGGGTTACATATGATTAGGTTATGTTGTTTGCATTTGTTAGAAAAAATCTGAGTTGTATTTGAGTTTTTCACTCAGGACATGTTCCATATACCCTACATTGTGCCCATTAGGTGGGAGCATACTAAGTCCCCTTCTCCTACCCCCTTCTTGATTTTAATTGTGTTTTTTTCTCTTATGTGGGCCTATAGTTGTTAATCTACTAGTTTCAAATTAGTATCATGCACAGGATGCTTATTTTTCCATTCTTGAGATACTTTTCTAAGGAGAATGTTCTTCACCTCTATCCAGGTAAATACAAAAGATGTACAGTCTCCATCTTCTTTTATGGCTGAGTAGTATCCAATGGGGTGTGTGTGTATGTATATATATGTGTATATATATACACCATGTGTATATATATACACCATGGAATACTACTATACATTTATATTATATATATAGTAGTATTATAGTAGTAGTATATAGTATATATATGTCTCACAGTTTCTTAATCCATTCATGGGTTGATGGGTACTTGGGTTGCTTCCACATCATTGCAATTATGAATTGAGCTGCTATAAACATTCTAGTGTGAATGTCCTTATGGTAAAATTGTTATTATTATTTTTGCAGGGTTTTTTTTTTTTTTTTTTTTTTTTTTGCTGGGGCTGGGTTTGAAGCTGCCACCTCCAGTATATGGGGCCAGCACTCTACTCCTTTGAGCCACAGACACCACCCTATTTTTTTCTTATGGGTAGATGCCTAGTAATGGGATTGCAGGATCAAATGGAAGGTCCATTTTTAGCTCTTTGAGGATTCTCCAAATTCTTTATAAAAAGGCTATATTAATTAGTTTGCTATCCTATCAAAAGTCTATAAGCATAGATTTCTCTCCATACCCTTGCCAGCTTTGGGACTTTGTGATGCGGGATGTTTTAACTGGGGTTGGGTAAGTAATCAAGATATACACTAACATCTCAGGCTATAAAATTAATATCCACAAATATGTAACTTTCACGTATGCCAACAACAGTCAAGCTGAGAATCAAATCAAAGACACAATAAATACCCTTCATAGTACCTTCAAAGAAAATGAAATACCTGGGAGTATATCTAACAAAGGATGTGAAGATTCTCTACAGAAAAAACTACAAATCCTTGATAAAAGAAATAGCAAACGATGTTAACGAATGGAACAACATACCATACTTGTGGCTGGGAAGAATCAACATTGTTAAGATGTTTATTCTACCCAAAGCAATCTACAGATTTAATCTAGTCCCCATTAAAACATCAATGTTATACTTTGAAGAACTTGAAAAAATAGTTTTCTGTTTCATATGGAACCAGAAAAAACCCTGAATAACCAACACAATCCTAAGAAATAAAAACAAATCTGGAGGCATCACATTAGCAGACTTCAGATTGTATATCTGGTATTTTATACACATTTGCATTTTGTTTAATTTTCCTATTAGACTTTTAACTCCTTGAGGATAGTGACCTTGTATTTTTTATTATTTGTATACCAAATATCCAGAAGGATTATGGGGGACATTAAATAAATGTTTAGTCATGGATAAATAAAAATTAAATATGTAGTCAATTGAAATACATTGGGAGGGGGGATAAGGATCTGAAGAAGAACATATACAGTAAAGTTATTATTTGAAATAATCTCCTAGGAGTAAAAGTTGAAGGTAATTTATCTGTAAGATTTGGGCACTAAGTGATACAGAATTCTCAGGAAGTAAGAGAGTCTTATTTGAGTAAAATGTAATTCTCATTGATTTCAAACTTCCTTGACTTGGAAGCTTATATAGGACTGTGTGTTATAGACACATCAGCCACACAGAAAACAAAGAAAGAGGTAAAAATCAGATCCATATGCAAACTCAGTACTAAAAATGGAGTGACTGTTCTGCACACAACAGATGAGGTGTGGACTTTAATGAAACAAAAGTGACTAAAGTAAAAAAGAAATGTTACTCAGAGGTGCATTTTTTTGTTCTTTCTCTAAGTACTTGCATATAGAAAATTGATGCTAAGAGCAGCTGAAGCAAATTCTAATGGCTGAGAAATGATTTTAAAATAGAACATTGACAGTGGGGCACAACACTTTCTTGTAATTACTCATCTGTGTAAGGATTTCAAAAATGTATTAGCCATAAAGGAAAGACTCCAGACAGACACCTGCAACTCAAAATGTTTAGGTTGTTTCTGTTATGATGACTATTATAAGCATATATGTGCACACACACACCCACAAAGCCCCAAAATGTGTTGATTTATTCTACTAATAGGTCTTTGCTTTAGGATTTAAGAGCCTGGAATAATGGCACAATCCATGAGGACAGGAAAATGTATTTCTGAGATAAGCACTGCCCTCAGTGCAGAAAACAGTTAACACAGCAGGCCTAATTGCTTATCCTTAGAAAGGCTTGTTTACAAAATTGACCCTTGGCTGGTACCTGGAAACTTAAATTTCAGGAGTCTTTTAACCATTTCTAGAACTGACAAGGATGCCTCATTGTGCCTGAACTGTTTGTGCAAATAACATAGTTTATACTGAACACCCGCTTTCCTTCTGGGAGTCGAATTTGGGGTACATGCCAGGAAGAGGGTGCATATGTGATCAGCTCCTAGTCAAAGCACTGGTGCTGAGTCTTCAGTGACATGCATATCATCACTGCTCATTGCTGGAGGAATTAACTGCATCCTGGGTGACTCCACTGGGAGCATGTGCCTGGTTTCCTTCAGACTTCACCACCCCTTGTACTTTTTCCCTTTGCTGATTTTGCTTTGTGTCCTTTCACTGTAATACATCTTAGCCATGAGTACACTTGTGGGCTGAGTCCTATAAGTTTTCCTAGTGAATCATGGAATGTGGTGATGGTCTCCAAGACACTGAAATCTTTACTTGAAAACTATTCTTACTTAGTACTCTCAGGTTCTCTTCCAATCTATCTTTGTCTTTGATGTGCTGCAAATATCCAGTCAGGGCCTGCTTAAAAAAAAAAAAAACAACTCATTGTTACATATATAGTTCTATAAAACAAAATATAATTGCTACATAGAAGTTGAAATTTCCCTCCAAATAACTTATTCAGTTCTGGCTAAACTTCGAGTATTAGAATATTGTAACTGACTTAATGAAAAAGTCTGCAGGCCTGTGCAGCCCTTTGGAAATACTCTGTTTCAATATCAGGACTCCTGACTCACTTTCTTTTTCTTTTCTTTTTTTGAGACAGAGTCTCACTATGTTGCCCTCTGTAGAGTGCTGTGACATCACAGTTTGCAGCAATCTCCAACTCTTGGGCTTAAGCAATTCTTTTGCCTCAGCCTCCCAAGGAGCTGAGACTACAGGCACCCACCACAATGCCCAGATATTTGTTTGTGTTGAAGTTGTTGTTGTTTTACAGGCCCAGGACGGTTCGAATCCACCAGCCCTGTTGTATGTAGCTGGCACCCTAACCACTGAACTACAGGTGCCAAGCTCTAACTTACTTTCTAAAAAAGAGGAAGGCCTGAGATTTCTTTTTCTCTCTTTTCCATTTGGCAAATCTCTACTCACACTTCAAGATTCATTTCAAGTGTCACCTCCTCAGTGCAGCCTTCTAAACACTCCCAAGCTAAGTGGATCTTTCCTTTATCAGTTTGCACTTTGTGCCCACCTCTTCCATCTACCGATCATGTTACATTAAGATCATTTATCTACGTCTATGTCCATGTCCATATCCATCTATATCTATATCAAAATTGAACTTTGAGGTTCAGGACACTGTCTAACCATCCACTAATTCCCAGATCATACCTTACTATGTGACACAAAGCAGGTACCAGAAATGGTTGGTTACTGTGGGGTGGGGGTGGGGGTGAGGAAACTTCCTCTACCCTCTTAGGGTCTCTGGCTGGGTCTGTGAACTAAACTGACAAAGAGACACAGATAGATTAAAAGGAGAAAATCATAGACATTTACTTAACGTAAGTTTTACATGACATAGAAGCATTCATAAGAAAGCAAAGACTCAAAGAAATGCTTAAACCCACGCATTTCTCTACCAGGTTTGATGGAGAGTAGAGAGTTGTGGGAAAATGTGATAGGACAACGGGATGTGAGCTAAGGATAGCAAACTGGAGGAGACTTAGCAAGACCTGTTCCTTCAGATTCCTCAGTGTCCCTCCCTCTTTGGAAATGAGAGTTTAAGAAAGGAGGGAGAACAGAAGAGTCCTTCTTGTACCTGCTGTTCCTCCAATTCCTTCAGTTTCAAATATTCAATATGTGTAGGTACCATAATCAGGGACAGTGTATGCTGAAGTCCACCATCGCATAATATTAAATGAATCACCAGGCATCCGCCTAATTCATGGATCAAATACATTTACATTTGAGAGACATTTTATATATATATATATATATATTTTGAGACAGAGCCTCAAGCTGTCCCCCTGGGTAGAGTGCCATGGCATCGCAGCTCACAGCAACCTCCAACTCCTGGGCTCAAGCGAGTCTCCTGCCTCCGCCTCCCAAGTAGCTGGGACCACAGGCACCCACCACATTGCCTGGCTATTTTTTGGTTGCAGCCATCATTGTTGTTTGGTGGACCTGGGCTGGATTGGAACCCACCACCTTAGGTGTATGTGGCTGGCACCTTAGCCACTTGAGCCAAAGGCACTGAGCCAAGAGACATTTTATTAATTGTAGTGTCCTGAGATACAATTGAGTGATCTTGAAAAGTTTTTGAAAATTGTAAAGCAAAGCACTATATTTTCTTGATGTTTATTAATTATCATCACTGCTTTTTATGTTGATTATTTTGAGTTCTCTGTAGATCCCAAAGTTATTGCTGTATGAAAATACAAGTTCCTGGGGCTGTATGAAAATACAAGATCCTATTATTGCTGTATGAAAATACAAGTCCTGGGGCTGGGTGCAGTGACTCATGCCTGTAATCCTAGCACTCTGGGAGGCCAAAGCGGGAGAATCCCTTGAACTAAGGAGTTGGAGACCAGCCTGAGCAAGAGTGAGATCCCACCTCTACTAAAAATAGAAAAAACTAGCTGAGTGTTGTGTCAGGCCCCTGTAGTCCCAGCTACTCGGGAGGCTGAGGTAGGAGGATTGCTGGAGCCCAGGAGTTTGAAGTTGCTGTGAGCTATGACACCAGGAAACTCTTCCAGCTATGACACCAAGGCACAGAGTGAGACTCCGTTGAAAGAAAGAAAGAGAGAAGGAAGGGAGGAAGGGAGGGAAGGAAGAAAAGAAGGAAGGAAGGAAGGAAGGAAGGAAGACAGGGCGGCACCTGTGGTGCAAAGGAGTAGGGTGCTGGCCCCATATGCTGGAGGTAGTGGATTCAAACCTAGCCCTGGCCAAAAACTGAAAAAAAATAAAAAAGAATGAAAGACAAGCATCACTGTTTAAACTCTTGCTACAGAGCCAGACAGTATCTCATTACACCATATTTCATCTTTTTAGAAACTGACCAAACATGATCACAGAGGAAGCAGCAAAGGAATAACAGTTGTACCACTTTAAAGCAAACCACATAACAAGAAAGCAATATCAGCTAGTGGCATTGGTCTCAGCAAGAACCTCCTACTTGGCAAATACAATGCCCTTTTAGCCTTCAACTCCCACAATGTTTGAAGCTGTTGCCTTCCTGTTTCTTGAGTCTCTCTTTCTCTGCTTTCCAGGTCCTGCACCGTTATCCACCTTCCAGTTCTTCTTCCCCTTCTCTCCTTTCTTGTCTGACTTTTTTCCCACCTCCCTCCCCTTAAATGTGTTCATTGATGGATAGAGATCCATGGCCTTTTTTTTTCTTTGTATTTCCTCCCTTGGAAAATAAGGTAGTTAACAATTATGCATGTACTATTTAATTCAATCCTCCTTAAATTACATAGGTAGTATTACTATCCCCATTTAAAGATGAGGAAATTGAAGTACAGAGAGGTTAAGTAGGCAGTTCAAAATCACCTAGCACATAAGAGGAAAGGCTGGGATTGAAACTCAGACAGCCTGGTTCCAGGGTCCAGGCTCTTAACTGTTCTGTCATTCTTTCTAGAAGGCATCTACAAAAAAAGACTCTTTGGTTCAGGGTCTGGAAACCAATTATCAGAGAATACTGAGTCTGGAAGAATTGAAGATTCACTGGCTTCTTTCTTTTTTCTTTTTTTTTTTTGCAGTTTTTGGCCGGGGCCAGTTTTGGACTCACCATCTCCAGTATATGGGGCCAGTGCCCTACTCCTTTGAGCCACAGGTGCCACCTGAGATTCACTGTATTTTTGTGAATGCCTCAAAAAAATCTCAAAATTGTTTTATTTAAAACAGAAACCACTGTTTACTCTGAAGTTGTATGGCCACAAATACTGACCCCAGACTAATTTTCCCTATGGATTTTCTGTCTCTATTATTTTGTTTTAATTTTTGTTTGTTTGTTTGTTTGAGACAGAGTCTCAAGCTGTCGCCCTGGGTAGAGTGCTGTGGCATCATAGCTCATAACAACCTCAAACTCTTGGGCTTAAGTGATTCTCTTGCCTCAGCCTCCCAAGTAGCTGGGACTACAGGCACCCGCCACAACACCTGGCTATTTTTAGGCTGCAGTTGTCATTGTTACTTAGTAGGCCTGAGTCAGGTTCCAACCCAGCACCCTAGGTATATGTGGCTGGCGCCCTACTGACTGAGCTATGGGTGCCTCCTCTGTCTCTATTATTAATGCTACCATTGGTGCTATCCTCAGACACCAAATCTGAGTTATCTTTGGGTCTTTTTCCTTCATTTTCCAAATTCAATCTGTTGCCTAGACATGAAGATTCTTTTTCATACTCACTTTAAATCCTTCTTATTTCTCATCTAGTCTATTGTAATAATCTCCCAATCTTTTCACCTACCTCATTTTACCTCCTTCTACCATTCTATAGATTACATCTATTCTTGTTATAAAAAATGATAAGCTTTTGTTACCCTCAACAACAGAGAAGACCCCAGCCTGAGGTCTGTGGGAATTCAGTTGCCCCACTGTGGAGGACACAAGCTGTGGTAGTGCCTGAAAGACCTTCATCAGAGATTCCTTTAGTCCTGCCACCCTGCAGGAGGCATTTCTGGCTGATAAATAATATCCTCACTCCTTAGCCTCACTTATAAGCTTCTCTTCAGTCTGGTGCCAACTCATCACATTCTCAGCCTCATCCTACCCCCAATTCTAGCCCAGCTGTTCTGTCTGTCCATTCCTGAATGAATTTTGGACTTTTCCTTAAGTTTTTCCTTTTGTCTGGAATGTTCTTTCCACCATCTCCACCTACTGGAAATCTACTCATCCTTTAAGGATTCTCTAATACCAACTGCCTTCATTTATCCACCATCTATTCATTCTTTCTTTCTTTAATCCATCAAATATTTAATGCCAGACACTGCTCTAGGTTATCAGTGCAGAGGTGACCAAGACTTATCCTTGCCCTCCAGATACTCATAGTCCCATAGGAAAGAGAGATGGTTAATACAGAGTATGTCACAATTTACTCATGTACATGGTGCTAAGGGAAGAGAGAGGACAGATTAGATAACTCTTCTAAAGAGGCCAGAAAAGGGGGGATAATAAGAGAGGCTTCACAGATATTTGGGCCTCACACCTATATCAGTCCAAAGTACCTCTTAACTCCCCATTTGCCCTTAGTATGACATAAATATCACAATCACTGTGCATTGCAAAGTGCCAGGCACATTGTCATCTTTTGTGAAAAATATTTGAGGTATGAATGAACACCTTTCTACTAGATTGAGAGTTCTTGAAATGCAGGGGCAGTGGGTCTCCTCCATGTACTCTGTGAGGTGCCCGCTAAGTCTTCCTTCATTAGATGCATCAGTTACTTTCCATTGATTGGAATCCAACTTTTTGGATGGGCACATATGAATGCAGTAGAAAGCTTATTTCAGGATTTAAGAAATATTTGCATCACTTTTAAGGAGCTTATTAAATTCTAAAAAAAAAAATCCAATTTAAAAGCCTTTTTTATTGAACCAAGAGCGAAAGTAATGAAAAACAATTTTGTGAAGTTAAAAAACAGACTCTTAATAATAACTGTTTTTGAACTCCCTATTGCTTAACTCAATACATTTTGTTTCTTGGTAAAACTTTTCAGTCCTCTTGGGAACTCCCTAACCAGTCCCCAAGTTATCCAATAATTGAGGTTGTTAACTACTCTGCCAAATGCAAATCATTTGCCTGGGAGTTTGAATCGCTTTTAAAAGCTCACTAATATTTCTTGTGGAGAAGAAACAGTTCACGAATGGTTCAGAAAATTCCTACAGATTCACTTCAGTTTTTTTCCTCAAGTTAAATTAAACTATTTTCAAATTTCATATATTTTATTAGATATAGAATATCTAGTCCAATTCTGTTTTTATGAAATTATTTCAGGGTGTCTAGATTGTTATCTTCTTTGTCTCCATCGTTGGATCTGTTGATGTTGGTTAGTTTCACATAGTGGGGCTCTGGGGGATTTGTAGCTTTCTTCTTTGTACTTTGATGTATTGCTTGATTAAAAAAAATGAAGAGCATTCCTCAATTTTATAAAATCAGTATGTCATTGCTTGATTTAAAAAATTTACTTCCTGCATTTCAGATTTCAATTCAGACAAATGCCTATGGAGCTTCTAATACATGCTAAAATGCAACACTGAATAGGGTGGGGTTTCTGCCTTTAAGGAGTTTTCAGCTCACTTGGAGAGAAAAACACATATATGGACAAATCAAGTGTGCTGGCAGTATGCACAGGGGACAGTGGGAACAGAGGAGGAGTTCTCTTGGAAGAGACAACCCCAGCATGACAAGGAAGACAAATAGTAACTGCCAGGAGGCTGGATGCAGAAAAGACAGAGAGTAGAGCATGAACAAAGGCTGAAGCAGCGGTTATGAACCTGTGGGTCATGACCCCTTTGTAACAATGAAAATGCATCACGCATTAGGAAGGTTGACAACCACTGGCTTAGAGGAAAAGGCAGTGTGGTTTGTGTGGTGTGCTAGGCACAGTCGGTATGGAAAGATACTAGAGAGGTGTCCAAAAAACAGCTCCAGAAAGGTTTCCTTGCTATTTCAATCCATCTAAGCCATGCTAGGGTATTTAGTAGGAAATGAGGTGCCATAGAAAGGTTATACAAAAGAAAGCAACAATGGTCAGATTTGCAGTTTAGACAAATCACTCAGGTGACGCCAGGTATGGAGGCAAGGCTGGCAAGACTAGATGATAAAACCAGTTAGGCTTTTGGCACAATTTATAGATGAGATGATAAGGGCTTGAACTAAAGCAGTTGAGGCAGGAGTAGAGAAATGAGTGGTGGGTTTGAAGCATATATAGTAGGTGGAATTACCATGCCTTGGTGTTTGGTTGCTATGAAGGGTTAAGAGGAAAACTCTAGGATCATCCTCAGGGAAAAGAGTGATAAGCTGTGTTTTGGATTTTTGGGGTTACAGGTATTTATGGAGCCTGTAGGGGAGGAAAAAATATTCTTCCTATACCCTCCTAGATTTTCTGCCTAGGGTTGACAAAAGACAGATTAACAAAAGAAAACGTACAAATTAATTTAATGTAAGTTTGATGTGGCATGGGAGCCTTCTTAAGGAAATAAACACTTGAAGAAACCGTTAAACTGAGCATTTCTATACCAGGTTTGATGAAGAGTAGAGAGTTGTGAAAAAACATGATGAGACAAGGGGGTGAGAGCTAAGGGTAGTAAAGTAGGAGACACTTAGCAAGTCCTGTTCCTTCAGATTCCTTTCTGTGTCCTGCCATCTTTGGAGAGAAAGATGCTTCTTCCTTTCCTCTGAGTCTTGGGAGGGCACCTCTCACATGAGGCAGAAGAGCTGCTTAAGAAGGTCAAAGAGTCCAAGAGTCCTTTCTGAACCAGCTGCTTCTCAAATTTCTTCAACTTAAATTATTCAATATGTCAGGGTGCTATATTTTGGGGTAGCATGTTCTGAGTCCCATCAATTCTATTTTTTTTTGAGACAGAGTCTCACTCCATTGCCAGGCTACCAGGCTATGGCATCAGCCTAGATCACAGCAACCTCAAATTCCTGGGCTCCAGTGATCCTCCTGTCTCAGCCTCCCAAGTAGCTGGGACTACTGGTACTCACCACAATGCCTGGCCAGTTTTTCTATTTTTAATAGAGATGAATCTCACTCTTGCTTAGCTGGTCTCCAACTCATGAGTTTAAGGAATTCTCCCATTTTGGCCTCCCAGACTGCTAAGATTACAGGCATGAGCCACTGTGCCCAGCCAGCCCCATCGATTCTAAAGCTCAGGGGAGAGTTCTGGGCTAGGACTAGTGTCCATGGTTAAATGAATGAAGTCAGGTAAAATCAGTGAGAACATGTGAAGAGTTATGGATCAAGAACAAGAATCTGGAAGATTGAGAGAGGACCATGAAGGAGACAGAGAAATAGCATCTAGGAGCTTGAAAGAGGCCCTAGAGAGGACAATGCTATTGAGACTGGGGAGCTAGAGACTTTCTAGGAGGAACTAGTGGACCACAGTGTCAAATGCTTCAGGCAACTCCAGAAGGCAAAAGTGGGAAAATGTCTACTGGGTTTGACAATCAGAGGGTCATTTGTAACCTTTGCCAGAGCAGTTGCACACAGGCGCTGAGTGGCTATTCTGACCCTGATCTGTGTGGAAGCAGTTCTGTGGGTAAGGAGAGACATTATTTCCCACCTTTGGTTAGCCCAAATCAACCAAATTTATTTGTATAATCATGTACCTCTTAATAAGGGGGTTAGGTTCTGAGTAATGAGTTATTAGGTGACTTTGTCACTGTGAGAACACCCTAAGGTGTACACAAGCCTAGATGGTACAGCCTACTACACACCTAAACCGTATGGTTTAGCCTACTGCTCCCAGGCTACAAACCTGTCCAGCAAGGGACTTCACTGAATACTGTAGGCAACTGTAACACATTGCTAGGCATTTGTGCATCTAAACATACATACACATAGAAAAGATACAGTAAAAATATTGTACAGAAGATGAAAAATGGCACACCCATATAGGCCCTTTACTATGAATGGAGCTTGCAGGACTGGAAGTTGCTCTGTCTGAGTCTGAGTCAGTGGTGAGGGAATGTGAAGGCCTAGGACATTGCTGTACACTGCTGTAGACCTTATAAACACTGTACAGTTAGGCTACTCTAAATGTATTTAAAATTTTCTTTCTTCAATAATAAATTAGCCTTCACTTACTACAACATTTTGCTTTTTAAACTTTTTCATTTTTCAAACTTTTTTACTCTTTTGTAATAATATTTCCCATGGAACACAAACACATCATACAGCTATACAAAATTTCCTTCCTTCCTTCTTGACAGGGTCTTGTTCTGTCACCCAGGTTGGAGTGCAGTGACAAGATCAGAGTTCACGGCTCAGCACCTGTGGTTCAAGTGGCTAAGGTGCCAGCCACATACACCTAAGGTGGCGGGTTTGAATCCAGC
>CAUYTI010020502.1:0-38761 GCA_963575145.1 Galago senegalensis | reverse complement strand
ACCAAGTGGACAAATAAACAGACTAAAATGCTACCAGACACACAAGCACACCAATTCCCAGACACTCAGAAACAAGGAAACAAACAGGCAAAAAAGAAAACAAAAGACAAACTGACCAACAGACAAAAAAAAAAAAAGATAGTAGTAATAAAAGATAACCACAAAAATGGTGGTCATAAAATGATAGAGAAAACAAAAAACAAAACAGACAAACAATCAAAGAAGAAAGAAAATCCAAAAAAAAAGAAAAAGGAAAAGGAGGGCACTACTAAGAAAAATACTGTTCTGTTGAATATGTACAAACAAACCCCTTTATAAAT
This sequence comes from Galago senegalensis, assembly GCA_963575145.1. NCBI lineage: Eukaryota > Metazoa > Chordata > Mammalia > Primates > Galagidae > Galago > Galago senegalensis. The sequence continues at coordinate 38,441 of CAUYTI010020502.1, read as the reverse complement.
GTGGTGGGGTTCCAAGGTTTGGGGCAGTGGCCCATTTTGCGTTGTGGCTGTTTAAACCCCAACCCCAGCAAAAAACTGAAAAAAAAAAAAAAAAAAAAAAAAAAAAAAGAAAGAAAGAAAGTGAGGATTGAGACAGAAGCAAATAACTGAAGGAAATTACAGGATGCTGACAAGATGACATACTCACAGAAGATAGTTACGGTAACAACACACAATGTAGGTCGTGAAAATTCTTACCAGCAGCTCTTTAGACAGGAAGTGACTGAATGACCTTAAACTCTGAGGCGGTCTGGAAATCCAAACTCATTTCAATTAAAAAATAGTTACATTTATTTAGTCGTTCACTTTATAAATTCAAAGTATGAACAGCTCATACTAGAAAAAAATAAAAATTCCTTTATTTCTAAAATTATATTTGTGTTAAAAATGAAAAGCAAATTAGCAAATGAAAAGCCCAAAATCAAAGAATGTGACCTATACCTGGTACCTGGACAGTTTCATCAAGAAATATTGCTAGAAAAATTGGATATCAGTTTACAAGAGAATGAAACTAGACTTTTACCACTCACCCTATAAAAAATCAACACAAAATGGATCAAAGACCTAAATTTAAGATTTGAAGCATTAAAACCACTATAAGAAAATACACAGGAAATGCTTCCAGATACTGGTCTGGGAAAAGACTTTATGAATAAGACCTCAAAAGGACAGGCAACATCAACAAAAACAAATGGCATTATATCAAACTATAAAGCTTCTGCACAGCAGCAGAAACAATCAATAGAATAAAAAGACAACTTACAGAAAGGAAGAAAATATTTACAAATAACTCACCCAATGGGGAATTAATATCTAGAATATGTAAGGAACTGAAATATCTCAAGCACAAATAATATACAACTTGATTATAAGCATGGGGAAATTACTTAGATATTTCTCAAAAGAAGATGTGCAAAAATTATGTCAAAAATATACAAAACAAATGAAAATTGTCATCATTCATCATGATGGAACTATAGATCTGAAATACAATGAGGTGTCCTTTCACCACAGGATGTCTGCTATCAAAGAGACAAAAAATAACAAAGCCATGGTGAGGAGGCATAGAAAAGGGAACTCTTTGATACTGATGGTAGTGTAAACCAGTACAGCCACCATGAAGAACACTATGGACTTTCCTCATAAAACTACAACTAGGACTACTGTATGAGTCATCAGTCCTCCTACTTTGACTTTATCCAAAGGAAAGGAAATTATATTAAGGAGACATCTCTATCCCTGTGCTTACTACAGTACTGTTCACAATAGCTAGGATACAGAACCAACCTGAGTGTCTAACAATAGACTAATGGATAAGAAAATGTGATGTACTATATACAAAATGGAATAATATGCTCAGTAAAATAAGCAGGGTAAGCAACAAATGTTTTCAATTGTATGTGGAAACTAAAAAGACTTGATCCTATAGAAATAAGAAGGATAGATGAGGATTCCAGAGGCTGAGAAGTATAAGAGAAAGGAAGAAATAGGGAGAGATTTGTTGAAGGATATAAAATTACAGCTGGGTGGGAAGAATAGGTTCTAGTGTTCTCTACCACTGTAGGATGACCAGAGTTAATGATAATAGGTAGTTTAAAACAGCTGGAAGGAGGAAACTGAGTTTTCCCAGCACAAAACCCTGATGAATGTTTGAGATAATGAATGTGTTAATTACTACAATCTAACCACTATACACTCTAGGTATCAAAACACTGTTATGCACTCTATAAATATATAAAAATTTTGTCAGTTACAAAGATTATTTGAACATCTAACAAAATATACTTATAAAATGATAAAGATAATAATCAAAAAATATTAATTTAGCCCATGCTGTTGAAACCATATTGCTGTAAGGCTGATTATTAGTAGCCTCTGATGGGTGCATTCACAGGTATTAAGTGTCTGCTATGTTCTCGATATTTACTCTTCCTAAAATTGTGACAATTTCCATTAACAGAAACTTGCTTGAGATTCTGAGACATGTTGAGAGACCAAAATCTGCCATGTTTAATTAATAATAGAATTAAGAATCTCGAGATTCTTACTCTAATCATGAGATTATAGTCAATGGAAGTTTAGTTAAACCCATGCTAAAATTGAGAGGTATCTACATTTAAATGTATTTGCTACTTATATTGTTTATGTATTTTTGCTAGTTATAGAATTCTGAATTAGATCATTGGGTCACATAATTGAAAGAAGTGTATTATGTTCAAATCCAAGTATTATTATACAACCAGATCACTAAGGCTGAGAGTTACACACTAACACAGTGGATGGACTGATTTGAAATTATTAGGGCATAACTCATGACTTTTAAGTATACAGTGTGCTAACAAAAGCATTTGGCAAAGTGAGTCATCAGTTGCTCAGGATTCAGCTGGTTTAGAATTAAAATGGTCAATTATAGATCACCATATGAAAGTGCAGATGTGTTAATAAATGAGCATTGGAAACACTGGGCTGGCAGTAAAAATCCATTTGAAATGATTTTCCCAGTCAGAATGTTCTTGAAATAAGAAAATTTGACCTTAAAGCCTCAATGATTTTTATATTCATAAAAAATCCTATTATAATGATCCAAACTTGGAGATTATAAATTAAAATATCACGTTTTATAAGAAAGTGTGACATGCATCTTCATATTGGCCTCTCCTAAAAATACAATCTCTTTGGAGTAAATAATATGAAACAACTGATTTCTGCTGAGGAAGAACTATCCTACCGGTAGAGACACTGGGATACTTGTCTGCCAACTACCCGTCACCAACACTGTGGGGTCCTCTCTCAATTTCCAGTGTTCCAAGTGCCTTCAGACATTATCAAAAACTCTTTTCTCTCTAGAAATGACTGATAGCCATTCAATATTATCTCTGTTAGCATCAGAGTATATTTAAAAATACAACTGTGTGTGACTCAGTGCCCGTAGCTCAGGAAGTAGGGTGCTGGCCACGTACATAGAAGCTGACAGGTGAGCCCAGCCAGGACCTGCTGAATAACCATGACAACTGCAACCAAAACATTGCTGAGTTTGAGGTTGCTGTGAGCTGTGACGCCACAGCACCCTACCGAGGGCAGCATAGTGAGGCTCTGCCTAAAAAAAAAAGAAAAGAAAAGAAAAGAAAGAAACAAAAACAAAAATACAACTTTGTGAATGGAGAGTAGATAGAAGTATAGAGAAAATGTGAGTAACTTTAATGAGTTATTGAAACTAGATAATAGCTACACAAATATTCCATGTTGTTTGTGTTTGCCTTGGAAATGCTTGGAATTGGCCAGATGTGGCGGCTCCTGCCTGCCATCCTTACACTATGGGAGCCTATGGTAGGCGTAATCCTTAAAATCAGGAGTCTGAGACTAGCCTGAGCAAAAGCAAAATCCGGTCTGCACTAAAAAGGATTGAGAGACTGAGGCAGGAGAATTTCCTGAACCCAGGAGTTTTAGGTTGCCATCAGCTAGGCTGAGGCCATTGCACTCTAAGGGTCTGACTCTAAGAGTAAGACTCTGTCTAAAAATAAGGAAGGAAGGAAGAGAGGGAGGAAGGGAGGGAGGGAAAGAGAAAGAAAGAAAGAAAGAAAGAAAGAAAGAAAGAAAGAAAGAAAGAAAGAAAGAAAGAAAGAAAGAAAGAAAGAAAAGTGTTTAGAATTTTCACAATAAAAAGGTATAAGTAAAATCAGCATTAGAATTAGAATAATCAGAATAATCTGGGCCTAAAAACCATGTTTGTCAGTGATGATCTCTGTGACCTTGGAAGTTTTAATCTTTGTTACTATCAATTTCTTTTTCAATGAAATGAAGATTCTGTTCCACTATAAAATAATGTATTTTACTTTTAGGTACAGATACACTACTTACCTTGATGTCTTTGTGTTATTTAAAATAGGTTTTCTTGTGGGCAGTGCCTGTGGCTCAAGGAGTAGGGCACAAGCCCCATATACTGGGGTGTGGGGTTCAAGCCCGATCCCAGTCAAAACTGCAAAAAAAAAAAAAAAAAGAAAGGAAGAAAGAAAGAAAAAAGAAAGAAAGAAAGAAAAGAAAAGAAAAGAAACCACAGGCCTTCTTCCTGACAGCATCATATTGCAAATTTTCTTTAAAAAAGAAAAAAAAAGCATTAAGATATGAATTTGAGTAGATTAAATTGAACGTGAATAGGCTTCCAATGGTGTGCAGTACACAACATGCTCAACTGTAGGCAGCAGCATATTGCCTCAAAGTCGTCATTGTTATGAACATATATCATTGTTATCATTATTCTGAGTCATCAAAACAATGTAGGAAAGGTAGAAAAATGTTGGGATGCCAGACTCTCCTGTTGGCTAGTGCTTAGGAGAAGAATTTGTGTCTCCTCCAATTTTCATGTTCTGCCCCTACCTGACTGATCAATATTCTGTTTTCATATACCAAAAATTGTATTGAACTATTTTTGTTAGGTAGGAAGCAAGAGCAATGTACCAAGTCTCTGCACATTTTACTACATGGAGCAGGACTCTGTGAGGTTATTTTCCAGTACAGAGGTTTAACTACCATCCTCTCCATGGAGATTATATTGAAAGTTCTCTTTTTATTCCATCATCAAAGTGTTGCTTTGTTTTATTCCACAGATTTTAATCTATAGAATTTTAAATCAACTTTATTGAGGTTTAACTTATATTACAGGACAGCCTTTTTAAGAATACAGTTGAGTTTTGATGCAGGTATACACCTATTTAATCACCACCATCTTTAAAATCTAGACAGTTTCCATCATCTAAGAATGCACCTTCAGGACTATTTGCTGTCATTCTCTATCTTCGTTAATCTGCTGCCACTGTAGATTAATTTTGCCTTTTGTAGAATTTTATACAAGTGGAAACAAATAGCATGTACCCTTTTGTTTCTGTTCCATTTCTAAACGGTTTTATTTTTAACATTATGGCTGCATGATAGTTGTATACATTTATAGGGTACATGTGATTTTTTGATATAGGCTTACAAATTTAATTAATCAAATCACGCTAACTGTGGTATTCATCACCTCAGGCATTTCTCATTTCTTGGAGTTGGTAACATTCCAATTCCACTCTTTAACTATTTTAAAATGTACCCTAATTTATTTTGCTCTGGTTTCTAAGATCCCTACTTGTCCTTTTGTCCTCTTGAGGATCCTCTGTAAACCTCTTCAAATTATTTCAATTTAGAGAAAATGAGATATTAATATAAGCACAATTAATTACAAATTCCATTTGAAACGCATAATAAATACAAATTCCATTTGAAAATGGAAAAGTTTTCTTATATTTTAAAACTGCTGAGCATAGATACCATTTTTATGAATTGTGCTCTGTGTTAAATAGGAGAATACTAATGACGTTGGGAGACCCAGCCTGACTTACTCCATGTCAATCCTGTACTTGAAGAAACTGAGATCAGCAGATAGCAGAAGTGGTTTACACTGATTTTTATGAAATGACTGACATTATCCTTGATAGGATAATATCTCCACTTCTTAACTTCGAAAACCAGAGTCACACCTTTTACAACACAAAATATAGAGCTAGGAATATAAGTTATTATTATAACCTTTTTATTTTTATTAACTCTAAGATTCACTTAGGAAGTAATTCATTAAATAGAGATTTTTTAATAGAGTAATTCATCAAATAGACATTTTTCTCTGTGTAACTACAGATATTCATTTATTTACATGCATAAATCAATTTACTTCCTCTAATTTTTTTTTATTAAATCATAGCTGTGTACCTCAATGCAATTATGGAGTACAGTATGTTGGTTTTATATACCATTTGAAATACTTTCATCAAACTGGTTAATATAACCTTCACTGCATTTTCTTAGTTATTGTGTTAAGACATTTATACTCTACACTTAATAAATATAATATGTACCCTTGTAAAATGCACCGTAGTTGTGTTCCCATCAATTATCCTCCCTCCACCCAACCTCCCCACTCCCCTCCCCCCCCTCTCCTCTTTCCCCTTCTTTTTGGGCTATAGGTGGGTTACAGCTTTCATATGAAAGCTATAAATTGATTTCATAGTAAGGCTGAGTACATTGGATACTTTTCTTCTATTCTTGAGGTACTTTGCTAAGAAGAACATGTTCCAGCTCCATCCATGTAAACATGCAAGAGGTAAAGTCTCCATCTTTAAGGATGTTAAATTTTGTTCAAGGCTTTCTTGATGTGTTTACTTTAGTGTTGGACCATTCTGCCAATCATTATGGAGGATGGGTCTGAAAATATCCTGGAGAGCTGGTTTAGCTATGGCAAATTTCTTCAATGTGTGTAGGTCAGTAAAATATTTGATTTCTCCATCACAAATGAAACTCAGTTTAGATGGATACAGGATCCTGGGCTGAAAGTTGTTTTGTTTTAGGAGATCATCCTAAAGTCGAACACCATCCTCTTCTGGCTTGAAAAGGTTCAGCTGAGAGATCTGCAGTCATTCTATTATTCTTCCCCTTGTAGGTAATGCTTTTCTTATGTCTGGATGCTTGCAGAATTTTTTCCTTCTTATAACTTTGGCAAAGTTAATTACAATGTGTCTAGTAGATGCTTTATTTGGGTTGAGCCTTGCTGACATTTTGAAACTGTCTGCTATCTGAATTTCAGAATCTCTTGCGATGTTTGGGAAGTTCTCTATGATTACTTCTTGAAGTAGAGCATCTGGGCCTTTTGAAGCAACCTCATTGCCTTCAGGAATTCCTATAAGGTGAATATTTGTTTTCTTCAAATTGTCTTAGAGTTTTCTGAGAGAATGACCCATTTTTCCTCTCCACTTCTCTTCCTGTTTGAGTATTTGGGAGGGTTCAAAAGCTTTGTCTTCTATGTCAGAAATCCTTTCTTCTGCTTGCTCCCTTCTGTTACTGAGGGGTTCTACTGTATTTCTCAGATCTTTGAGTGCTGTAAGTTCTTGCCTCAATGTGTCAAAATCTTTGGTGATTTTGTCTTTGAATTCATTGAATTCTTGGGACAACTTTTTAAATGTGCCTTGCATTTCTAATTGCAACTTTACTTCTATTCTGTTTATCTTATTTGCAATCCAAATTCTGAATTTGATTTCTGATATCTCAGCCATTTGTTCTGAATGAGATCTTCTGGTGTGTCCACCTTGTCCTTCCTTAGGGGAGTTGATCTACTCTGATTATTCATGTTGGCAGAGTTTTTATGCTGATTCCCCCCCATAATTATTTTTCACCATTTGACCAGATGAGCAGATAAGGTTAAATTGGATTGGGGGCTCCTAGAGTAGTGATTAACCAGCCCTCTGCCCAAGAGCTGGGACTGGTGACTGCAGGTTTTCTCCTACAGCTTTGGAAAGGACCTATACAGTACTGGGTTACTGAGGACTGCAAATGAGACACTGAAGACCTGCTTGTTGTGGTGGGGCTAAGTGGCTCTGTCTCGTCTTCAGTTTGTCTCTGTCCAATCCTAGTGAATCAGTAACTCTGGGTTGAAGTGTCAGCTTTGGAGAAATACCAGCAACTAAGACACCCTGCCCCCCATGGGCAATAACTGGAATAGGAAAATCAAATCTTCCCACAATAACATAACCAGAGTACAATGTTGGATGGTCCTTGGGTGATTGGCCCAGGTCAAGAGTTCCAAATCAATTGTCCCAGTCAGCACCCAGTCTCAAGTGGGAGATTTCAAAAGGTCTCCAGCAACTAGATCGCAGGGGTCTGCCGGCAGCTTGAACATGACTTGCTCTGGTGCTCCATGGAGTCAGAAGTGCGCATCCAGCAAAGGAATTAGTCTGGGAAGGTTGATGTCTCCTTCCCCACCTTGTACTTCTGTCACACCCAGTCACTGATAACCCCGCAGGGCTGTGACCTCATTCCTTCCAATGAGCAGCTACACCAGGGGTTTGCCTTGCCTGAGTCACTGGGAGGTCTACATCTCCTCAGCCAGGCTGCTGCACTCTGCCACCAGCTGGCAGGGGAAGCTGAAGCCTGACTACCTCAGGTGCTTAATGGAATTCCAGCCCAGCCCCTGATTGATGTTGCTGCCACTTATATTCTCACAGAATTTGTGTTTCTGTCCCAGCTACATTCCCCGTGGGCCATGCTCTGTTTGAGTTCACAGAAACTGAGACTCAGCCCCTCCCTGTGCCTCTTCTGCTGTGACAATTCTCATGGATCTGGTGTGTCTGTCTTTGCTGCACTCTGTGTTGGGACAGGTGTGGTTAGAGTTCACAAATGGCTCTCAGTTCCTGCCCTTCCCTGGGCTGATGCTGCTGCCATGCCTACTTTTGTCCCAGCTATGCTCCCATAGGGGCCAGTTGCATCTTGGTCTCACAAAAGCAGCAATTGTGCCTCTGCCCCGCCCTGGGAGTATACGGACTCTGCATGCATTCAGACTCTATTCTCTATCCCAGCCATCCCTTGCCCAGGCAGGTACCACCTCAGGCATACCGTTTGCTCCTGGGGCCTTCATTTCCATTCCAGATTTGTTGCCTGTGGTCACCACTGGAGCAGAGGCCTGGCTTCCTCTGCTTGTTAAGAGACACAGGAAATTTTTCTGCAAAACATCACCAGGGATGTGAGCCCTATTGTTCCTGCTGTGCTGTGCTGCAGGGCACCATCTTTCCCTCTCCTGTATGGTTCCCTCACTCCATAGTCCCTGCTTCACACTTGTGCCACCAATTCAGCACAGACTTGTAATAGCCCATGCCCTGTCCACACCTCTCAAGAAAATGCCCAAGAATATGGACTCCATGGGGGACAGGCTTCCAGACCATGGGGTGAGAGTGAAGGAAAGTGCTGGGAGTTCAGAATTGCAGGTAGTGTATATGTTCAGTTTTATGACTGGTGGGAAAGTACCATGGCACACTAGTGGGTCCTCTCTTGGGAAGGAGTTTCAGTTTTTAGAGGGTCTCTCCCGTGGGATAAAATAGGAGGAAGTCTGAATTCTGCTCGCTTGTTTGTAGAAAGTATACTGTGAGCCATTCTCATGGGGGAGGGGACTCCTGTCTACTTGGTGATGAGTTTTGTACCTATTTTTTTGTTTCCTTGAGGTTGCAGCTTGCCTCAGCAGCAGTGATGTGCACTCTTCAATCTTCTCTCTTGGCTCAGCTCCAAACTATCAGCTTACTTGGTAAACTTCTGTCCTTTTACTCTCCTTCTGAACAGAAGCCTCTTTGTAAAGCTGGCTCCAGTCGGCCATCTTGCCTCCTCCTTTTACTGTGATTCTTTATAACCTTTATATGTGTCATGGACATCTTTTCATGTCAGAAAGGGTAGAGGTATAGCCATTATTTTAAATGGCTGTATAATATTCCATCACGTCAATCTGCTGTAATAATTCTAGTATTGAATATTTTAGGTTGTTTTTGCTATTATGCTGGGACCAATGTCATTATGTGCATTTTAAAAATACACTTGTATGATTTTCGATCTCCTTTGGGGTAAATTCTCAGAAGATTGCTATCTCATAGAGTACACTTAGTTTTCATTTCTGATACATATTGTTAAACTGGAAAGTCCAAAAAAACTTGCATTTCCACCAATAAGTATACAAGCTTGCCTGCTTCCCAACAGCCTTAATAACATTGTGCCAATATTTTAAATCTTTGCCAATCTAGAAAAACACTAAAACATGATTCTATTTTCATGCATTTGATTGTTAGTGAAACTAAACACATTTTTTATAGGCTTATTGTTCATTTGTATATCTGTTGATAACTGCCTTTTCATGGCCTCTGCCCATTTTTCTAATGTGGAAGACCTTTGCCTCTCACTAATTTCTTAAAATAGTTTCTTTCCTTCCATTCCTTTCCTTTCTGCTTCCCCACTTACAACGTTGCCAGTTCCCTGTTTACTTCTCTGGTTTCTTCCCTTCTGTTTGATGCTCCTCCCATGTTGATGGTCTCTTTTTTTCTGCTATACCCATTTTTCCTCAGTAATCCCATCCACTCTTCTGATCTTAATTAAAACCTATAACAGCATTAACAATCCCCATGGTAACAGTAATAACAATAATTAGCATTTATTCAGCACTCTCTATGTTCCAGGTGCTGTAATTAATGTTTGTATGGAAAATCTCAGTTATTCCACATAGTAATCCTGTGAGGCAGGTACTATAATGAATCTCCATTTTACAGGTGAGGAAATGGAGTTAAGAAAGTTGAACTGGCTTGTCCAAGGTCACAAAATTAGTTTTTGATTCAAGCTCAACTCTTATCTGATGCCAAGAGTTTTGCACTGTACAATATAACTGTACATGGGTCACTATGAAAGTTTTGAGACAGACTGTTGTATGGTCTCTTATTTTACTTCCAAGAAACAGAGTTGACATTGTTTTTGACTCACTTTTGCAAGTTTCAACTTGCTCGGCTTATTGGTCTTGCTAGGAGTGCTTCATCTGTTTCCAATCACATGGATCTTATGTTTCTTGATTTTTGTGTATCTCAAAATTTCCTTAATGACCTATGTATAACTCACATCAGAGGTCAGCAAACTATAGCCTGCAGGCCAAATCCAGCTGGTCATGTGTTTCTATAATGAAAGCTTTATTGGAACATGGCTATACTAATTCATTTAAATGTTGTTTATGGATGCTTTGATGCTACCATGGCAAAGTTGAACAGATATGACAGAGACCTTATAGCCTGCAAAGTATAAAATACTATTTGGACCATTACAGAAAGAGTTTTTCCACCTCTGATCTGTACACAGATAACTCCAAAAATCTACATATTCATCACTGACCTATCTTCTAAGCTCTCTACTTATCAACTGGGCATCCCTAGCCCATAAGTACTTTAATCTTAATATGCTTAAAACAACTCTAAGACACTAGCTCCTGCCATTTTCCACCTGACAGCCTATGCTCTAGCCCAGGGATGTGACATGCATGCTGTCATTCCTCACTTTTATAGCCATGGCAGAGATTGCCAATTGATCACAGTACTCTTTCCTATTAAGCCTAGATAAGGCCTTAGAAATTTTCTTAATACAGCTCTTATGAAGGCCTAGCCTGACATTGGCAGTAGGAGGGTCAGAGAAGGGGTTGGAATCAAGAACTATTTTAGGTGGTAGAATCAGTAGAATGCAGAAATAATGGAGACCTGTGTATGTCTAGCTTTTGTCTCAGTAGATGGTGATACCTGCAATTAGTAGCTACTACCAATCAAATGGAGTTAGCTCATGAGATCAAATCTATTTGCCATCCCTGGAGTTGAGCCACATCCAGCTTCTCACTGGTCCTGGAACGGGATCAAGCCCCTTCACAATTTCACATTCCTGTACACGATTCTTTACCTAGAACACCACACTCTTCCTGCTCTGCCTGGCAACTTCCTTTTCCATGTCTGACATCTAGTTCAAATGTTATTACCATGAAGCCTTTACCCTGTCCTCCATGTGGATTAGCTAGTTCCTATGTGGTACCCTTGCCAATTCTGAATTTTCTCATAGTGTTAATATATAATACATTATACATCTCTATCTTTTCATAGGTTGATCTGTCTACCTAATGAGACTGAGAGCTTTTTAAGAGCAGTCTACATACTTTAATTCTCTTTTCAGGCTTGGTGTATAACAGTTTCAAGGACACAACAGATTGTCAGTATGCTATGCTGAAAGGAGGATAAAATTATTGTAGACATTACCATCTACTCAGGTAAAAAATTTGGATCATAGTTTTGATTCCAATGCCTTCTCTGTATCTCCCACTGCCAATCACAGGCCAGGCCTTCATCATTTGTGTTCTAAATTAGTGTCACAACCTTCTTGCTTCTATTTGTGGTTTCTCACATTGATCTCCTATATTAATTCCTTCCTTCAACAAATATCTACTGAGTATCTACTAAATGCTCTCTGTTCCAGGCACTGAGACAAAATCCCTGTACTCACGAACTTATGTTTCAGGAAGGGGAATACAACCATCAGACTGACTCATTTGTATGCAGCCCTGACCATGTCACTCTCTTTAAAACCTTTATTCCTCCCCGTTCTTTATAGCTCAAACTACCTGAACATTGTTTATAAGGCTTTCTATCACCCTGCCCTTAGGTATTATAGTTTTGTCTCTTGTATTTTGTGCTCTAGCAATACTGAAATACCTACACTATATTTTTATGCCTCCTTGAATTTGCTTTTACTGTCCCATTTGCCTGGAATGCCCTTCTCTCTCTCTCTCCATCTCTCTCTCTTACTCTCTAACATGGTTAACTTCTATTTTTTCTTCAAGGTTTACCTGAGACAGCATTTAACCTGGGAAGCTTTCCCTCTTATCCTCCAGTTTAAGTGTGCTTTGTCAATGCTCCTATAAGAACATACTGTATGCACGTCTCTTGCTGTATTTCTATACTTCCACATCATGGTTTGTTTCTGCATCTATTTTTTCTTCTAGGCTGTGCTCTTGGAGAGTAGACACTGTCTCATTCATCTTAACTCCAAGATGAAGTCATTCATAACTCCAAGAACCTCAGGAACTTCCTTCAGTGTATAACATATGCTAAGCACTTAGTAAATATTTGTTGAATTAAAGATTGTTATTTACACATGCCATCCTCATGTATGCCCAGACAAATCTACAGCACTCCACTCTTATGATCAACTGCTTATTAGGCATCTTTCTACCTCTCAAATGCCTAAAAAACACCATGACCAGCAATGACCTCATCATCACCTCCAAAAGCTCTCTATTTTTCCTGTATTCCTATCATCATTTCTTAAACTGGCAACCTTAGAGTCAACTTTAATTATTCTGTCTTCCTCTCCCTAATAATCTTACTTTATAAATCCTTCCTTCCTATTTCCTCTGCCCTCATTATTGCCCCCACCCCCCCGGATGACTATACCAGTTTTCCTGCCTCTAGTCTTACCCCCCCCCTGGATTTCATCCTCCACACTGCCGCCAGGGTTATTTTTGTCAAAGCAAATTCTGATTGTGTCACTTCCCTGCTTAATGATCTTTTCTGATTTCCTACTGCCTTCAGGATAAAGTCCAAACACTTTAGTACAGTACAGAAAGTCCTTAAGGATCTGGCCCTTGGCAAAATTTCCAGCCTCATCTCCTGCCACTGATCCATACAAACTTTCTGCCTCAGCCATACTGAACTACTGACAGCTCTCAATACAAGTCTTGTTCTTTCCTGCTGTCCTACCTTTGCATGTTCAGTTCATTTTACCTTATCCTTCTGTATCTGCTAAGCTAATACTTTCTTGCCCCTTAAGACTTAGCTTAAGAACCACAAAATCCTCAAAATTTTGACAATGCCTGCTTTGAACACAGCATCTCCCTGCATCCCAGCCAAGTCACATGCTTCCCTAGTACCCTGTGCTGATTATCACCACAAACCACATTATGCTAGAATTCTAGTTTACTTGTCAGTCTTTTTCTTTGACTATGAGTTTCTTGAAGTCAGGGACAGTGCTAGAGTGGTCTCTCTCTGTATTGCCAGTGCCTAGATTCACTACCCAGAACATGGTAAAAATGCAATGATTTCAACAAATGTTTAAATATGTAACATGTCTTCTTGACTTTGCAGATGCTGATCTCTCTGTCTGGCATACTCTGCCTGGCTGAGACCAGGCTGAAGTGCTACCTTCCTGACCTCTAAGCTCTAGGGTTGGCTGGTTGGTCTCTACCCTCAGCTCTCCACAGCACTTTATATCTCTTTCTCTAAGAATACTTTCTATGTTTCACTATTCACATGGCTGTCTCTTCATGGTATACTGAAAGCTCCTTGAGGACAGAAATTTGTCTCATCTCTATCTCAAGTCCCTAGCACAGTGACAGCTATCTAAGAAAGGCTCAGAAAGCATTTGTTGAATGAATAAATGGATGAATGAGAAATTAAGATTCAGAGGAATCTCCAGAAATATCTGAATGGCTGTCATGGGACTAAGAAATAGACTATTCTATGTGGCTGCAGAAAGTAGAAAAGCTAGGAAGAGCAGTGGCATTATTTTAGCTCTATGGAAGAAGAGTTTTGTTCACTTTTCTTTTTCTTTTCTTTTCTATTTTTTTGGAGACAGAGTCTCACTTTGTCACCCTTGGTAGAGTGCTGTGGCATCACAGCTCACAGCAACCTCCAGTTCTTGGGCTTAGGTGATTCTCTTGCCTCAGCCTCCTGAGTAGCTGGGACTACAGGTGCCCACCATGACGCCCGGCTATTTTTTTGTTGCAGTTTGGCCGGGGCTGGATTTGAACCTACCACCCTCGGCATATGGGGCTAGTGCCCTACTCACTGAGCCACAGGTGCTGCCCAGGAATTTTGTTAACTTTTCAAATAGCTTGAGCATCAGATAGGCTGCTCCAGGGGTAAGTGAGCTTCTAGTGAGAAGAGATGATCAATTAAGAGTTGGAGAATGCTTGGCAGTGATGTAGGAAAAGGAATTTCAGAAGAAGATAGGGCAGTGAAGGTGGGATCATGGTTGTGGGTAATGGTGATAGTGATGTTAGATGATCCAAAGGATTCCTTCTAGAGGGGGCAGCCATTAACCTGCTTCCCTCACAGGTATCTGTGGACTGGGGCATTGCTTCTCCATCAATTAAATCATGCTTGGCCAGCCTGGGCACACTTAGTTATTCACTATTTCTCCTCAGGGGGAGGAGTACTTTACTCAAGCCTTTATCTTGAGCTCAACAACTGTTTGCTGAATTGTATCTGACTATCTAGATATCACAACACTTTCCCTTCTCTGCCTCAATAAGTATCTGTTGAAGTTAATTTAAATTCTCTTATGTGACAAGGTGTGGCTCATATCATTCATTAATTATTTACTGGCATCTATTATATATCACAAGCAAGGCCACGTGCTAGGCATTGTGAAGGAGAAAGCAACGTTGATGCAGAGGCTATCTTCCAGGAGTTTACAGTGTATCAGAAGAGAAAAGCTATGAACACAATAAATGTATCACAGGTATAAAGTGCTTGCCTAGCATAGTGCCTGCTAAGTGTTAAGTATTTGTAGAAGGCTGAATAGTGACCCCCAGAGATGTCCATATCTTAATCCCTAGAATCTAAGAATGTTATATTATGTGACAAAAGGGATTTTGTAGATATGGTTAAATTAAGAATCTTGAGATGAGAAGATTATCCTGGATTATCTGGGTGGGCCCAAAATGTAATTGTGAATTTCCTTATGAAGAAGGCAGAGGGATATTTGCCATGGAAGAGAAGGAGACCATGTGATAGAAACAGATTGAGAGAGAAAGAAGCCACACTGGTAGCTTTGAAGATGGAGGAAGGGGTCATGAGCAAAGAATATGGCTTCAGCCACTAGAAAATACAAGGAAACACATTTTTTTCTAGCGCCTCTAGAGGAGATGCAGCCCTAACCAAACTTTGATTTTTGGCTCTATGAGACTCATTTCAGACTATTGATGTCTAGAACTATAACAGAATAAATTCCTGTTGTATTAAGTTACTAAATTTATAGTAATTTGTTATAGCAAGTAAGTATAACAAATTACTACATTCACAAATATTTATTGAAATTCAGTAAATATTTGTGAATAAGTAGATTCTCTTTTTGAAGTTCTATAAAAGAGGTAAAGATACAGGGATTCTCTACCAAGTAGAAGACAGCCTAAAAGCCTTGAAAATGTTAAGGAGCCATGGCTCACTTTTCCCTTGACTAGGCTGCCTTGAGATGGGTACTACAGTTTACTGCTTGTCCACCATAGTGCTGAGAACTGTGAGCCTTCTGTTGCCACTTTGGAAGTCTACTCAGGGGGTACTTCTAGGGCTCTTGGTCGCCTGAAATGCTGTGCCATGCAGTCCCAACCCTTGGGCTACAGGAATAAGATATAGCTTCCTTTTCACTGAATTCTGATAGCAATTATAATCTACTTTAAACTGTTGAATATTATATGTTATTTTATGTGTTTTTTAGTCACAGCACACATCTGAATCTTACCCTTTAATCTCATAAGATCCTTAAGAGCAGGGACCATTATATATATATATATATTTGAATAATCTTCTACGATATACATTCTCAGAGGGGCTCAGTAAATACATATTTATTGCTGATAATAAAGCCTTGAACAGGGGGAAGATGAGAGTGTTATCTCATGCTTTCTTTTCCAGACCATAATCAGCTAGCTTGCTCACTCTCTTGCTTGCTCATTTTATCTATCTATCTATGCATCTATCTAACATTAATTGTATTTTACCACCAGTCAGGCTTATACTTGGTACACTCAGTGAATATAGAAGTATAAAATAACTTGGTTTCTGCCTTCAATGACAGAAGACTTCTAATTAACACATTATAATAACAATATAATATAATAAGCTAGAGGAAAAAAATACTACTAAAACAGGGGCAACAGCAATTAATTAAAGCACAGTAAGTAAAGTAAGTAGACAGCCCTCAAAATGGGAGAAGATATTTGCTGGTTATGTCTCTGACAAAGGTTTAACAACCAGAATCCACAGAGAACTCAAACGTATTAGCAAGAAAAGAACAAATGATCACATCTAAGGATGGGCAAGAGACTTGAAGAGAAACTTCTCTGAGGAAGACAGGTGCACGGTCTACAGACATATAAAAAAATGCTCATCATCCTTAATCATCAGAGAAATGCAAATCAAAGCTACTTTGAGATATCATCTAACACCAGTAAGATTAGCCCATATCACAAAATCACAAAATCTGAGATGCTGGCCTGGATGTGGAGAAAAGGGAACACATCTACACTGCTGGTGGGATTGCAAACTAATACATTCCTTTTGGAAGGATGTCTGGAGAACACTCAGAGAGCTAAAAATAGACCTGCCATTTGATCCTACAATTCCTCTACTAGGTATATATCCAGAAGACCACAAATCACACTATAAGAATGATATTTGAACCAGAATGTTTATTGCAGCCCAATTCATAATTGCCAGGTCATGGAAGAAGCCCAAGTGCCCATCCATCCACGAATAGATCAATAAATTGTGGTATATGTACACCATGGAATACTATGCAGCCCTAAAGGATGGCGGCTTTATCTCCTTCATGTTTACATGGATGGAGCTGGAAAATATTCTTGTTAGCAGAGTATCTCAAGAGTGGAAGAAAATGTATCCAATGTACTCTGCCCTATTATAAAATTAACTTATAGCTTTCATAGGAAAGCTATAACCCAATTATAGCCCAAGAATACGGGGGAAGGGGAGAGAATGGGGGAGGATGAGTGGAAGGAGGGTGATTGGTGGGATGATGCCTATGGTTCATCTTATAAGGGTACATGTGAATCTTTCTGAATGTAGACTATACAGCTACGATTAATTAAAAATGGATCTAATAATTCATGTAAATTCAACCTCTGAGTGCATTTCTCATCAGAAACCATGGCATCCAGAAGGAAGTGAAACAACATTTCTCAAGAGGTGACAGGAAAAACCTGTCATCCCAGAACCCCATAAATGTGGAAATATCTTTTGTGAATAAAGGGGAAAGAAACCAACTTGCAGCTGAAGGAAAACAGAAAATTTGTTTCTAGCAGAGCTGCTTTAATAATTGCTAAAGGAATTTCCTGAAACAAAGTAAATGATACAAGACAGAATCTTGGAACATCAAGAAAAAAAAAATAACAGCAAGAAGAGCTAAAAACATGTGAAAATACAACATAACTTATTTTTCTTCTTGAGTTTTATAAATTCTGTTTAATGGCTGAAACAAAATTTTAACATTGGCTATGGTTCTGAGTGTAGAGAATTATATGATAAAGGATTGTTTTAATTGAATATTTTATAATAACAATGATGAATCAATCCATGTATTGCATGCCTACCTCATGTTAGGAACACTTTCTGTTACCTCTAATTTTATTTGCCTTTTGTAGTGGCAGAAGTAGTCCTACTTGGGAGATATGGAAACTGAGCCTTTGAGCCCCCTAGTGTGCATAGCGATGATGATAGGTGGAAGTTGCCAAGCAAGAATGATAGGTTAATGATTTGAGATGTGTAGAGATAAGCACCCCATGCTCAGACATGGCAGTTTGCTTCAATGTGCTCCTCCAGGAGAATGACTCTGGGAAATATTTCTTTGAAGATCAAGCTTCTGCACCTGCCTATAGATATCCAGAAATATGCAGAATGACTCTTGAAAAAAGGCATCTGGAGAGTCAGGCCGGGGTCGCATCTGGAAGCTCGAACACATGTCCTGTTCTCTGTCTTCTTCCTTCATTAACATTACAATCTCTAGTTTCAGTTTGGGCCAGCAAGAACAGACAGTCAGTCTCCTTTATGTTTTTACTCCAAACAAAATCAATCGTATATGTGTTCCTCAGCCTTCACACTGAATTGTAATATTAGTGGTAGCTTCCTAATTTTACTTCACTTCTTTGTATCTGTGTTAAATTCTTACTGAATGTTTGAAAGTATATAAGACAATCAGTAAAGTAAGGCCTGGTTGCTGACCTGAGTGAGTCTTGACCTCCCTTCAAATCAATCATCCCTTCTGCAGTTCCTTTTCCTTGTGTCTGTGATCAGAGGCTCCGAGAACACCTTCAGAGATGAACTTTTAGAGAGAAGGCAGAACATAAACGAAGAAATAGGCAAATGTGAATATTAAATCTTTAGTATGTGTATAAACTTCCTATATCTGCACATATGGTGACCACTGGAGACTGTCTCTCCATCCCTCTCTGAATGCAAGAACTCACAGGTCACTAGTGGCAGTGGACCAAGTGATGCACATAATCCCTGAAAGGTATAAAACATAGTTTTCCTTTTTGAGTTTTTTTTTTCTGAGAATAGTCCACGGAGGGTAGATTATCTGAAGTTGCATATCAGTGACAATTTTAAAGCAAAAATATGTTGAGTTGTGAGAGAAAGGAAGCTCATGTGTCTGTGGTTGCATTTCTCCTGTTAAAGAACGTGACCTGGGCCTTACAAATTTAACCGTGCAACATGAGAGGCCACATGGTGCTATAGGTTAGGTATGCACTTTCAACAACAATGTGGAATAGTGGAAATCCTCTGAAATTTTCAGTCAAAGGGACTAAAATTTAGACACTCGATCCAGAAGTTACTTGTCATGTCATAATGGAAAGGTTACTTAAACCCTCTGATACTCATTATTCCCATTTCAAATGAGGATATGGAAATGTATACCTAGTGTGGTTTGTGAGGGTCAGAGGAGAAAAAATACATATAAGCTCTTAGAATATTAACTCTGTCCTGTAAATGTCAGCTCGCTGCTCTTCCACAACCCTCCCACCTCCAAGGAAAAGCAACTGTGTTTAAATCTTCCCAGTGAGGTCCTTTAAATTGTGACGAGGTTTTGAATTTTTCCCCAGGGAACACTGAGTTGTGTCCTTAGGTAGAGCAGTCTGTGGATAGAGCAGTCTTTAAATAAGTGTTGATTTAGGGCATCATACTTGACGTGGCAATTGCGAAGAGGATGTTGAAATACCTTGATAAATAGAAATAGGAAACACTGCCTCTAAACCACTAGGAGGAATAAAGTACTAAAGAACACTCAATCTATCCAATAGAGATTCAATCATTCAATCTAATAGAACAGAGAAAAATGCATGACAAGGAGAGAAAACAATAATAACAATAAAGAGGAAGCAGATATGAGATGACAGAGACAGCTGCAAAGATAAAGATTATGAGCACAGTTTTGAAATGGATCCAGATGCTCTCTGAAAGGGGAGCCTACAAATCCTAATCATGCTGAACAGTTAAAAGTAAATAGCTGTGGACTTTTTTTTTTCATTATTACAATTCTTAAATGATAAAAGGAAGAATTCACGTCTTGGCGATAGTGAATTGAGCTGCGATGAACATTTATTGCAGATGTCCTTATGGTAAAATGATTTTTTTTTCTGGGTACAGGGAATACCAGTCAGCCATAAAAAGGTGGGTACTTTACATCTTTGGTATTTACCTGGGTGGAGTTGAGGAATATTATCCTTAGTAAAGTATCACAAGAATAGGAAAACAAGTGTCTGTCGTATGCAATACTGATATGAAACCCATAGATGAACAACTACACCCTCCTAAGAGAGAAAAACACAATTAAATTCAAGTGTGGGGAAGGGGGAGGAGGGAGAGGGATTGGTAATCTCTCACCTAATGGTCACAATGTAAGGGTATACAGCACACCCCTGGGTGAAGGGCTCAACTACAACTACAACTTTACCTAACAAGTGCAAGCAATATAACTTAATCATTTATAGCCTCATACTAATATGAAAAAAAAAATAAAATAAAGGATAAAATAAGTGTACACAATCAAAAGAAGAATTCAGTGTGCATTTATGGCACTTCTAATTATGTTGTTTATGCATTATGAAGCTTCAAAATGTACGTGTATCAAAATATCACCAAAATGGACAAATCCACAAAGTGGGAACATTTAGCATATCTCTCAGTAGCTGACATAATAAGAAAATGATAGGCCTTAGCAATGATAGGGAAGATCTGAAGAACCCTATTAAAATCTGAATAAAATGGGCATGTATAGAACACTCAGTCCAACTGCTACAGAATACCTATTCTTGGGAAGCACCAATGGAACATGTAGAAAAATGGATCCAATACCAGGCTGCAAATATATGACAGAAAATGTCAAAAAAAAAGTCATTAAAGTGTCAACCATACTCTTTGGCCACAGTGTAATGGAGTTAAAAAAAAATCCTCAATTCAGGAAAACAAAACAAATCCCATTGGGTGAGAAAAATTTAAAACATAACCTGAATCCAGGGGTAATCATGATCAGCAAGTGCTAAATTATAATTGTAAATCATAACAGAAATTAGGAAATATTTGAACCAAATGATAATTAAAAAATACTACCTAAAAATTCTGTGGAAAATATTCTGGTATGGTACTGTGAGGGACATTTATCAAACCAAAAAGACCACAAGCCAATGTGCTAAGGAACCAAGATGTGAAATTGGAATAAGAATATCAGGGAAGATTCAAGAAAGTGGAATGAAAGGGTATTTATCAAAATTAAATAAAGATAAACTATGAAGAAATTCAGGAGAATGTATTCTCCTGAGTAAAGTCTCTCAAGGATGGAGGGAAAAGTATCCAATGTACTCAGTACTTCCATGAAACCAACTTATATTTACTTGCACTTTCTTATGAAAGATAAAACACAACTATAGCCCAGGATGAAGGAGAGAAATGGAGTTGGGGAAGGGAGGGGAGGTGGGAGGTAGGATAGAGGGAGGGTAAATGGCGGGACTACACCTATGGAGCATATTGCAAGGATACGTCAAATCTGTCAAGTGTAGAACATAAACGTCTTAACACAATAATCAAGTAAATGAGGCAAAAGCTATGTTGATTGGTTTGATGTAAGCACGTCAGATTGTATAAAAAATGAACACATTGTACCCCACATGTACATAAATGTATTCATGATCTATGTGTATATGACTTAATAATAATAATAATAAAGGAAATTCAAGTAAACCAAATGCTTGTTGTTAGGAAATACAAATAAAATCTATAAATGTCCAAGAGTGGTTATCAAAAGAGAGAACACAAGTTAAAGCTATTGGAAATAAGGCAAAAGAATCTTGATTACAGATATAATAGGTATATTTAAGGTAGCACACTATTATTTACAATTTGAAAATAAATTATTTTCTAAACCTACCTTTCAAAATTAAATCGAGTAGAAACAGTCTTTTAATTTCTGTAATATGACTTTTATCCATCATAAACATGAAATTGCAAAACTAAATTACTAAAACACTTGGAAACTCTCCCTCAGGTACTGGCCTCAAGTATTACTATTAACTGTAATCTCTATAAGATCAACTCTATCTAGGACTCAAAAGTTATCTACATATTAATTAAGTTATTAAAGTGTCACTATACATTTAGCAACCTCATCTCTAATTTTGGATTCTGGCCTTTTACAAACTGGTATGATTATATTATATTCCAGCTTTATCATGCAGGTATGAGCTACATTTCCAAAACACACACCTAAACAGCTTTTATATAACCTACAGCCTGGAGATTTGGTCTTCTGATATAGGTATTGGAATAAACTGCCCTTGAACCTAGGTAAAAAAGGATCTTATCAGAGACTTAACTGTTAACAACTAACATTGGCGAAACTGCAAGGTGGTGATCCTTGAATTCATGTTTCCCATCAGATCCTCCTATCTCCTGGACATTCCCTCCATCTGGAAACCTGAGGCTGTGGGTTCCTAGCAATCTTCCAAGAGATGCTGACTTCAGAATTGGGCAGGTATTTCTCCAAGATGATAGAATACAATTAATTTTCTGATTCATCAACATCTTTCTCTTGCCCTTCCTTTACCACTAATATAATTTGAAAAGGAGTCATGATTATGATAGATGCCTTTTAGAGTACTATACTTCTATGGACAATTTGGAAATACAATTTAAAGTAAATAATTGTCTCCATCGTGAGTTATGTTCGTAAGTGGTGACGGGTGTGGGTACAGTTTCAGTCTTCTGCATGTGGCTAATCAGTTCTCCCACCACCATTTACTAAAAAGGGATCCTTTCACCCAGTGTGTGCTTTTGTTAGCTTTATCAAAGATCAGATGGTGCTATGAGGCTGGTTGCATCCCTAGGTTCTC
Organism: Galago senegalensis; assembly: GCA_963575145.1. Taxonomy (NCBI): domain Eukaryota; kingdom Metazoa; phylum Chordata; class Mammalia; order Primates; family Galagidae; genus Galago; species Galago senegalensis. Next base: position 15,871 of record CAUYTI010020502.1, on the reverse strand, counting down.
AGTTATGTTCCATAGATATATATCTCTATTTTTATGTTGATGCCATGATGTTTTGATCACTGCAGGCTTGTATTATAACACAAGTCTGGTAATGTGATGTGCCCAGATATGTTCTTATTTCATAGAATTCTGTTGGCTGGTCAGGAATTTTTTTCTGGTTCCATACAAAACAAAGGATGATTTTTTTAAGTTCTTCAAAGGATGACATTGGTATTTTAATGGTGTTTGCATTAAACCTAGAGATTGCTTTGGATATTACAAACATTTTAACAATGTTGATTCTTCCCAGCCAAGAGCATGGTATGTTCTTCCATCTGTTAACATCCTCTGCTATTACTTTTCCTGGTATTTCATAGTTCTCTCTGTAGAGAACCTTCACAACCTCTGTTAGGTGTATTTTAAGATATCTCTCTCTCTCTCTCTCTCTCTCTCTCTCTCTCTCTCTCTCTCTCTCTCTTTCTTTTGATGTTACTGTGAAGGGTATTATATCTTTGATTTGATTCTCAGCTTACCTGTTGTTGGCATATATGAAAGCTACTGATTTGTGAACTTTGATTTTATATCCTGAGACATTGTTTTATTTCTTGGTTACTTCCAGGAGTCCTGTGTTTGAGTCTTTTGGAGCATCTAAGTATAGGATCATATCATCAGCAAAGAAGAATCATTTGACCATCTCTGTCCCCATTTCTATGTCCTTGCTATCCTTCTCTTGCCTGGCTTCATTGGCTAAAGCTTCCAGGAATTTGTTGAATGGTAGTGGTGATAATGGACATCGTTGTCTGTTTCCAGTTCTGAGTGGATTTTTTTTATTAAGTCATATATACATAGATCACGAATACATTTATGCCTTTGTGGGATTCAATGTGTTGATTATTTAAAACAAATTGGAGTACTTACATCCTACTAATTAAATTAGCTTTCACCTCATTTACTTAATCACAGTGTTAAGACATTTGCGTTCAACACCTGATAGATTTCACTTGTACCCTTGAAATAAGCTTCATAGGTGTGCTAAGTGGAATTTATTTTCAGTTTTTCTCCAACGCATATGATATTGACTGTGGGTTTGTCATACATGGCTTCTTTCAGTTTAAGAAATGTCCCATCTATGCCTATTTTCTTAAGTGTTTTTAATCAAAAGAGAATGTTGACCTGATCAAGTTAAAAAGCTTCTGCACAGCTAAGGACACAGTCAACAAAGTAAAGAGATAAACTTCAGAATGGGAGAAGACATTCACGTGCTACAAATACAACAAAGGGCTAATAACCAAAACCTACAAAGAACTCAAACAAATCAAGAAGAAAAAAGCAAACAACCCCAGTTAATAATGGAGCAAGGAACATGAACAAAATCTTTTCCCACACAGGCAGATGAATGTCCAATAAACACATGAAAAAATAAAGGCATATTGTTTCTAATAATTAGAGATATGCAAATTAAACCATTTTGAGATATCACCTAACCCCAGTGGGAATGGTCCACATCACAAGGTCCCAAAGCAGCAGATGCTGGCATGGGTACGGAGAGAAGAGAACACAAAAAAACACTCATGCACTAGTGGTGGGAATGCTAACTAGTACAGTCTTTATGGAAAGAAGTATGGAGGCTCCTCAAAGAACTCAAATTAGACCTCACATTTGACCCTGTACTCCCACTACGGGACATCTCCCCAGGAGAAAAAAAAATCCTTTTGTCATAAAGACATTTGTACTAGATTGTATATCGCAGCTCAATTTACAAATGCCAAGATGAGGAAACAACCTAAATGTCCATCAACCCATGAATGGATTAATAAAGTGTGGTATATGTGTACCAAGCAATACTATTCAGCCATAAAAAGGTGGAGATATTATATCTTTGGTATAACTGAGGGGTATTTGTAGAACATTCTCCTAAGTATCACAAGAATAGAAAGACAAACATCTCATGCACTCAATACTAAAGTTGAAACTAGTATATTAACACCTGCAGGCCCATGTGACTGAAAACCTCAGTTAAATTCAAGAGGGAGGAGGCGGTCCAGTAAGTTTCCACTCTATGCATGCAGTATGGCGTGCTTCCTGGGTGAAGGGCACAACCATAACCTGGACTTTACCTTACAAATGCAAACAATGTAACCTAAGCACATGCAAGTCATATTAATCTGAACTATAAATATACAATACACAAATAATTTTCTAAAAATTCCAATATTAAATCATGTAGATATAAGTATGAAACCAACTTTTATTTACTCACAATTTCCTATGAAAGACAGACTACAACTATAACCCAGGATAAAGGAGAGAAATGGAGTGAAAAGGGAGGAGAATGAGGAGGTTTGATAGAAGGAGGGTAAACGGTGGTTCCACACCTATGGAACATATTGCAAGTGTACAAGTGAAATCTATCAAGTGTAGACCATAAACGTCTAAACACAGTAATCAAGTAATTAATATAGCAAAAGCTATATTAATTAATTTGATGTAAGCATGTCAAATTGCATTAAAAAATCAACACACTGTACCCCACATATACATAAATGTATTCATGATCTATGTGCATATGACTTAATAAAAAACAATGAATAAATAAAGTAGAAATAACCTGATCATTTCATGACCGATTATTACAGTGTGATCCTTCTAAAACACTAATATCACCTCCCTTATCTACATCCTAGTAACTTCTATCCCTTATGATCTGCTTCTGTGACTTAAGGGAAAACAAATGCCAGATTTGACATTCTCCATCTGACTCTGCTGACAAAGAAGCAAAACAAAACAAACAAACAAACAAACCAAAGACAAAAAAAAAAATAGCTATCTCTTTCAGCACTCCTAAAGGTAGATGCCTTTTTGAAGGCTCCAGCTGATACATATAATTCTCTTACAGCATTAATCTCAAATTTCAGTCTTAAAAAAAAAATTGGATCTTGACCTCACCTAAACAAAATACTTCTGATGTATACTTTTGTTTCTCTTTAGACTGCACGGATATTACACTCTTTACAAAATACTCCTGCTGTGGTCATGGCAAAGCCTAATAAATCCAAAGTAGCCACCAATATTGTGGTCATACTGGTCCTGATAGTCATTTTGTTCGTGGTATTCAGTGTGTTCACGATAACCAGGCTGCTTTGTGAAACTGAGCACATTGTACATCTTAAGGGACACAAAACTGGCTTTCTCTTGTTATGATGAATGACATACATACTCCCAATATCTGTGTCACACTGGGATTACTACTTCTTATAATATAAGAGCCTGTGTAAAAGCCTTATACAAACACACACCCATATAACACACTGAAACTTATACTGCGTGTTCAGGATAATTATTAGAGACTTTCAGACATTTAAAACTGAAAATGCCAGTGGCTCTTGTTTCCATGGGGGCATAGGGAATGTCCTGGAACCTTCAAACCAATTTCTTCAAAACACTTCCTGGATGAATAATGCATTCCCTCTTCCTGTATGCTTTGTAACCTGCAATTCTCATATTAGGAATAACAACAATGGGGAAAGATGGCTCAAACTTGTCTTTGATGCTAACAAAATTCATGTGGCTCTCTGAAGCACACCCGGCTGTTCTCACTGCCTGAGTTCTGTATCTGGGCCCCTGAATTCAAGACTTGTGTCAAGGACTAACAATCATTCTGTTTCTCACAATCACTTGTTTTGCAGTTGGCACAGGTATCCTGTCCAGAGTCATAAATGCTACTGCGCAGCCAGAGGATTCAAAAGTGCATCCTACATACAACAAAAGGAGCAGGAGATGCTAATCCATGTTCAGCTATAGGCCACATTCTCTAGATAAACATCTGATCAGCAAAAGCAAAATAATGGTGTAAACCTGGACTACATGGATTCACAATTTGTAGCCCAGTGCTGTCTGTCCTTGGCAAAAAGTGGATAACGAACAAAACAAAACACAACAAGACAAAACTCCTGACTTGAAGGAACAGCCCTGGTGCTCAGAGCTAGGTCTCAGTATTGTTAAGAGCTGTCTTGGCACACAGAACCTCAGTAACTAGGACATGTTAATCTTCCATAGGACATACAATCTCACAGAATACCAACTTTAGACAAGGTCACTATGAGACCATGATAAAGTGAGGTAAAATGAAGGCCAATTCCTAATTTTCTTCTAAGCACAGGCAAAAGCAAGACCACTGTATAACACACAATATATATCCATTTCCTAGGTAATATGAGTGACTGATAGTTCTTTTCTAATTTGTCTGTTTTGCTTGGTTGGCCGGCTGTTGTTTGTTTATTTGTTTGTTTATGAAGTACAGCTTTCACCTCGCTCTAATCTCTTCTCTCTACACAAGAGGTCTTCTTAGGGTACTCAATTAAAGGATTCTCTCTCTTCCTGACAGTATCCAATCCCGATCAAAATCTCCTTTCTCTAAAGCCTCCCTCAAACCACACAACACAGTCCCCAATCCTTTAATATGCCTTTTCTATCACCCCCTTGCTTATATCACCCACATTTCCCCATTGTGTGCATTCTTCCTCACTGCAGCAAATAATGAATCCAACATGCTGGACATATTGTACACATATTGTAGTATGTGTCGGGTTTCCCTCAATGATAAGGAAAAATGAAAAAGTAAATATGATTATTGCAGTAAGCCTGTGTACTAACATTTCTGATGTAATTTTCAGTTTACAAAGATATTTCTTCTTTATCTCCTCAATTGACAGTTTCAAGGCCAAGATAAAGGGATAGTAGTGAAGATATTAACGATAAGAATAGTAATAAATAAAACATAAAATACATTGAAAATGGATTTTCATGTTACGTGAATAGGAGAAGGAAAGCACAGCTGATTTTTGAACAACGAGTTTTAGATGATGGTCTGAACACTAGGTGATGCCCTATGAGCCATAGAAGGCAACACCCAATGCTTCAAGTCTCAGAGCACAGGATTTCAAAACAAACCTTCCCCAAGCTTCCATAATACCTCAGCAAGCACAATGGATGGCTAACTTCCCTCCCTAAGCCCAGTCCCCAGTCTCCATAACATCTAAACAAGCACAAATAAGACCCTATAAATCTAAAATGTGAGCACTTTGAATTTTCATTTTTCTAACTCCTCCCCACAGCCACAAACCTTCCCAACCCACATAGTGAGAAAAATCACTAACAAAGTAAGTGAAAAAGTCACTCACAGGGTGACGCCTGTGGCTCAGAGGAGTAGGGCGCCAGCCCCATATGCTAGAGGTGGCAGGTTCAAAACCAACCCTGGCCAAAAACTGCAAAAAAGAAAATAAAAAGTCACTCACTAGAACTTGAAGGAAAGGTAAAATTCACTTAGGGCAACTAACTGATTGTGGAACAGCACTATCCAACAGAACTCGCTGCACTGATGGACATGTTCAATGCTTATTTCATACACAGTGTGGTAACCACTATATACATGTACCTCTTGAGGGCTTCAAATGTGGTTAGCGAGACTGAGAAACTTAATTTCCAATTGTATTTAATCTTAATCAATTTAAATAAATAGTCACATGTAACCATTGGCTACCACCTTGGAGAATGCCCCTCTAGAGGAAGGCTTCTCTCCTGAAGGAGGACTATGCTCAACCCAAAATATGCTCTTCATGACTACTTGAAAATTTTTTAATTGGTTTCATAGTAGGGGTGAGTACATTGGATGCGTTTTCTTCCATTCTTTAGATACTTTGTTAAGAAGAATATGTTCCAGCTCCATCCATGTAAACATGAAAGAGGTAAAGGCTCCATCTTTCTTTGAGGCTGCATAATATTCCACGGTGTACGTATACCACAATTTATTAATCCATTTGTGATTTTAAGAGCTATTGCCAATGACTGTCCATGTGGAAGATACTATGTCTACTTTCCATCTGCAGGGTATGAGACTACCTGCTTTCCCACAAACCTGTCAACAGAAAATGCAGCCAAACTGTTGGATTTTCTACAATGCAATGGATAAGAAAGTATATCTCTATAATTTTAATTTGTATGTCTTTACCTACAATTGAGGTTGAACATGGTCCTATTCCCATGAGGTCCTACATGTTTAGGAACCATTTTCATTCTTTTAAAATAATGCTTTCTTCTTATTTTTACATTTTGTTTTTAAGAGTTTGGTCTTTACCTCTATCTTTAGGAACTATATATACGGGCATATTTCTTTCTTTGCAAAAAATTGTGAATACTTATTAAGCATTTGTAATACTTATTAATGCTACAAAACAAACCACCCAAATTTTGGGGCATAAAACAAACCATTCATTATACTCCAACATTTAGTGGGTCAGGAATTCACAGGGGAAGGCACAGTGGTGGCTCTCCCTATACACATACACACACGTATATATACTTTTTTTTTTGAGACAGAGTCTCACTTTGTTACCTTTGGTAACAACCTCAAACTCATAGGCTCAAGTGATTCTCTTGCTTCAGCCTCTCAGAGTGCTGGGATTACAGGTGTGAGCCCCCACACCCAGCTTAGGAACTCTTAATTTATTATAGAGATTAACTCTGTGTTTATGATGGGAATCACAAACGTTTGTTTTCCATTTTGTGACTTAGCTTTGTGTTTGCATTGATATTTTGACATGCAGTTTTTCTTATGCTTCCATATTCAAATTTATCATGTTTTCTTTCAAATTTGTGATTTTTAAATTGCAGTTAAATAAACCTTTATTCTTCAAAATTATAAAGAAGTTTGTGCTTTATTCTAGTACTTCTATGGTTTCACTTCTGATACCTCATTTTTATGTATTGAGAGATTATTCTGGCGTTTGTTTAGAGGTAAGGATCCAACTTTGTCTTTTTATTCCATGTGGCTCCTCTAGTGTCTCAATACCATGTATTTAAAAATCTGTCTTTTTATCCCTCCACTTGTGAATGCTATTGTTATTACATGCTAACTTTTCATAGTGGGGTCTATTTCTGCACTTTGTCTTTTGTTCATCTTTCCATTAGTCAATCTACTGTTCTGTTTTTAACCTAGTGTTTTAATATGAAAGCTTTTCAGCCCAGGTGCAGCGGCTCATGCCTGTAATCCTAGCACTCTGGGAGGCTGTGGCAGGTGCTTAGTTCAGGAGTTTAAGACCAGTCTGAGTGAAAGCAAGACCCTATCTCTACTAAAAAATAGAAAAACTGAGGCACAAGGATTGCTTGAGCCTGAGTTGGAGATTGCTGTGAGCTATGATGCCACAGCACTCTGCCTTGTGTGACAGCTTGAGACTCTGTCTCAAAAAAGCCCAGCTTTTTAATATGATGTATGAAGCTAGTGCCAATCATTTCTGTATTTTTATGTTAAAAAATATTTTTTAGCTTTTAAAATATTTCATATATATTTTAGAATCAGTTTTCTTAGTTCCCAAGCAAAATAAAACAATAACAATCAATACCCACCTTCAAAACAGAGAAACAAATAAAATCCCCAAACAGAAAGAAAACAGTGTGTCTTTCCATCAGTCAAGTATATTTTTGTGTCTTTCAGAATTGTCTTAAATTTTTCTTTGCAAAAGAATTTGAATACTTATAAAGCATTCGTAACACTTATGAATGCTACAGAACAAACCACCCAAATTTCAGGGCAAGAATTTTATTTTACAAATAAATCAAGCCTTTCATTGTACTCTAACATTCAGTGGGTCAGGAATTCATAGAAGGAATAGTGATGAGTCTCCCTTCTTGATCATGACAATTAAAAGACATAAAGGCTGGAGGCAAATAAAAGGCTAGGGCATCTCAGCAGGTAGAGGCAGAAATCTTCCAGCAACATCTTCATTCAGGTGTCTAGCTGATGATACTGACTGTTGTCAGGAATCTCAGCTGGGGTTGCTCCATGGAAACGCACATAAGACCTCTCCATGTGACCTTGGCCATCTCACATGGTGCTCAGTGCTCCAAAGGCAAGTGTCCCAAAAGAGCTGTGTGGAAGCTGGATCACCTTGTACCCTAGCCTTAGAAGTCACATAGCATCACTTCTACCATACTGTCAGGTTCACCCAGTTTCAAGTGGGGAATATAGATCTTGCCTCTTGACAAGAGGAGCACATGTCACTATGAGTGTATGTCGAATGAAAGATATTACTGCTATCATTTCTTTTTTTTTTTTTTTTTGAGACAGTCTCACTATGTTGCCCTCAGTAGATTGCCATGGTGTCTCAGTTCACAACAACCTCAAACTCTTGGGCTTAAGCAATTCTCTTGCCTCAGCCTCTCAAGTAGCTGGGACTACAGGCACCCACCACTACCCCCAGCTATTTTTTGTTGCAGTTGTCATTGTTGTTTAGCTGGCCTGGGCCAGGCTCGAACCTTCCAGCCTCAGTGTATGTGGCTGACGTGGTAACCACTGTGCTACGGGCACTGAGCCGGCAGTCATATATATTTTTTAAATACAAGGTGCTACAGTATTTTTGAATATATTGATTTTTCTGCAGTCTTATAAATCTGACATTTTCTCTCATTTTATGCCCTAACTCATTTATTATTTAATGAACACTACTGATTTCTGTCTATCTATTTATGTTATATAACACTACTGATTTCTGTATATTACATCTATTTCTGTAATGTCAATATTACATACTATTATGTAAATATTATAGCTGTTTATGTAATATACACAACCTTATTGTGTTCTGACTCATTTTATAGGTTTCATTTTTTTTTTTTTTTGGTTACCATTTATATAATGAGATAACCAGCAAAAAGTGTTTTACCTTTTCCATTTCAGTTTTTTGACTCTTCTATGCTTGCATAATTGTGTTGGCTATTAGCCTCAGAATAATACTAAAAATAATTGTGACTGTGGACACCCTCACCTTTTTCCTGACTGTAGCAGAAATGCCTCTCATGCTTTTACATTAATTAAAATGGTGCAACTGAAAAGAAGACACATTCTTTACAGTGTCCCTTTTTATTCACGTTTTACCACAGTGTCTGTTATATAGATAATTATTATAATAAAATTTTCATTGTGAAGAACCATCTTTGCCTTGTGATGTAGCTTTTTAAAAATGCTTTTTGATTTTATTTCTATCTGATCTGATATTAAGATCATCAACCCTGATTTTTTTTTATGGCTTATACCTTCTTCCCTTTACCTTTGTGTGGGTGTTGCTTCACTGTTTTCTGGCATAAAGACTAGGAAAAGTTAGATACAAACCCTACTTTTTTTTCTCCTGTAAGAGTATTGATGTTCTTACCTACCTTTCAGTGATTTTTTTTCTTTATTTTTCTTAGTGTTGACTAGGGCTGAATTTCTTAATATTTAATGCATAGAGTCAATATATAGATCCACATTTGTATACTGACTCACATCTTCATTTAGTTCAGACAATTTTTAAATGTATTTTGAAATATTTATTCTCTTCCATTCTTTTTCTTCCTTGGTGCCTTGTCACAAATTTTCTTTACCTATTTTCTAAATGCATCATTTTATTTTTATCTGTCTCCTTATTTGTTTCTTCTTCTTCTTCTTTCTTGGTTGCATTCTTACTTTGTCAGACCGTTTGCTTTGGTTTTCATGCTGTTACTCACTCTTCTCCTTCTAAGCCTTGTAATCATTCATTGTTGAAATATTTTTGTCTTTTTTCCTATGAGTTTTGCCAATTCCCTTTTTGCCTTTTTGAATTTTTGATTATCACCTCTTACTCTGAGTCTATTTTATCCCAGAACTCTTGAATTTTTGCTTTGTGATCTTTCTTCATAGCTGGAAAGAATTCATTCTTATTTTTGAAATTCTTATTGGAATTTTAGACTATAATTTTTGTCTGCTGTGTAGCAAAACAATTTTAGGAAGTATTTCTTTTCTGTTGGAAAATTTCTCTAATAGTTCACATTTTCCCCCTATGTTATTGTAATATATTTATGTCTATTTCTTTTTCTTTTTTTTTTTTTTTTCATCCTCACAGAGCGAAATAATCCTGGATGTGAGTATGAGGGAGAGGAGGCTGGGTAGGGCTCCATTCATAGCTCAAGTTGGAATGGTATAGGTGGTGATATAGTGTGGAAACTGACCAATTTAAAAGAGACATCTCAGTTGACCATGACAGATTTTAGAGGAAAAAAATTATTCAAGAGAGAGTTTCTCCTATAAATCTGTTCTGAGTTCAAAAATGTTCCCTTATACTGGAAGTGTTTTTATGTAGTATACAGACATGTTTCCTTTGCTTCTCAGAACCTGACTTGGATCTGGAGGGCTCTCTCCTCTAGCCCTGTAACCCCTGCTTATTCTGTTGGCTGAGGCTACCAAGGGACACAGGTCTTGCTTTCCAAAGTGATTTATTTACTTGTAGAAAGCAAATTTTGGCTGACACTTGGACTCATCTCCTTTGAGCTTGTCTGGGCAATTTTTAGCCATCCTTCTGTTTATTTCTATTTGTCTTTCAACCCATCACTTTGCCCTCACTGGGAGACTTTCACTTTTTTAAGGGCGGATATTTTGGTGTTGGGTCTGGGAGTCTATGCAGTGTCAGCATGCCCTAATCTTCTCTACGTTATGGCTACTTTGGGGACTTCCTGCCTGACTCTGGTGGTCTTAGTTGGTCTTGGCAGCATGCACACGTAATTTAAAATGTGGGGTTTTTTTTTGTCTTCTATTTTAAGTAAAAATGGAGTTTGTGATTATTTTTTCTTTTTATTATTCTATTGCTGTATTTCCAGGAGAAGTGGACAGATTCAGAATAAAGCTGCCTCTACGTTCTTCCAGAACCATAAGTAATGTAATTATTTTTGTGGTAGTAAAAAAATAAAGCATATTCCTATTTAAGTCAGGTAAATAATGAATGGGATTTTCATATGAAAATAGGAGACCCTTTAAAAGATGTCTCTTTGAACAAAATTTATTCCTCACTGGCAAGTTTTCAAGATGTGCTCTGGGCATAATTGAAGAAGGGCAGCTCGATATACTTGTTAGATAAGCAAATCTATGCAGATAGCCTGTCATTCTCTGAGAAATGAAAACCGGGTAGAGGAAAAGAGTCAGATTTACATGTTACAGAAATGCTGTTCTTTATTTTAATCGACAGAATTGGATTAGACTCCAGCATCAGCATGCATTTCCCATTGTTTTCTTTTTATATTAACTACAGGAGACTCATTAGAATTTCATGGATGTAATTGTTCCTGAGTTACATCCTCAATTAATGACTATAATTGAAAGATGGGATAAAATTGGGATGACGTGACTGTAATTTAAGTGTAAGATGTCTGGGCCTCTATTTACAGTGCATTTGTTATTATTTTTTTTTCCCTCCACTGTGGGAGAGTATTTACGAGAGGCAGAAATAAGTGCATTTCAAACAACAATGTCTCAATCAAAACAATGAGCATATTGTGTACTGGGTGTTATTTTCCTGGGCTATTTTGTGACTCTGCAGCTCTCAGCATGATATGTGCCCATATAAAGAGCTTGTGCTCCTATCTTTTGGGAGGACTTGGGGAAGAAAACATGCTTCAACAAAGGGAAGGTGGAATAGAGGCTGGCTCTGCCCTGCTTTACATGCCGTGTTACAGCAAGTGTTCAAAACACAGCAGCTCAGCGCACGCTTGCCAAGGATTCCCTAATCAGTTTTAGATGCTGTTATGGGGAAAGAAAAAAAGAACTCTTCGATCCCTTAATTATGGCTCTTCTCCACTTCCCTCTCCATTCTCCCCCACTCGTAGATATTAACCTTGTTAGCTTGTGGAGCAGAGCATCGCTGATTATTCACACACAAGCCTCGAGAGCAGCTGCAAGGGGCAGCTGGACAATTATCTGGGGGTGGCAGGGTTTGGTCCAGACTCTGGATACAAAATCCATAAACTAGAGTTCCTGGGTCCAGAGGTGTCTGTTATTGCTCTATCCAAGGTCAGAAGTGGACCATGCAGCTTGTGATGCATCTTTATCGAGGGTAGTAATTTTTCTGTTTCTTGTGTGTCCATTGAGTTGGATCGAATGGTAAAAGCAGCCACAGGATTGAACATGTGGTATCCGAGCTGGAGAGATCAAGATACATGGCTGCACTGAACCACCAAGGCAAGAAAAAAAAAAAGTGGGAGAAGAAACAGGTGGCAATAGAAAGGTAAGAGACAGAGCAGGAAGGGAGGGACCGCTGACTCAGAAGTCACTTAACAACAATGATAACAACTTGACATTCATGTATTTTTAAAAAACACAGCTCTAGTGCTGATGCTTTCCATTGAGGAGTATTTCCTAATCTGGGACTTTGCAGAAACACAAGGGTGGTTGCTAGAATGCCGATTATCAGTTCCCACCACAGACTTATGCAAATCCGAATGTATGGCTATGAATCTCAGCAAGCTGTGTTTTTTTCTGAGCTTGTAGGTGATTCCTACAGAGTTTAAGAATGCCTGGGATAGAGGTAGTGGGGAGGAGAAGGAAAGGAACAGTGGAACAGGCCAGGGAAGGTGGCTGAGAGTGAGTGAGGTGAGGTCAGATTTGACAGGCACATGCTCTGTGCTCACCAGGAAAAGGGCTAAGAATCCGAAGGGTCAACTATCTTCCTCTAAGCTGTATGTCCAATAACTGTCAGGGCAATGGTTTACACTTGGAGGTTTCTAAAGACTACGGTTCTTTTCTTTGTACTAAGCTTAAGTCAGTAGGAACAGGAACGTGCTACTATTTGGATCGCTAGTTACCGGAGGAAGGTGGTATGGCGTGGGATCCTGGCCTTGAATTGGTTATATAGTGAGATAAGCACAACTTTCAGGAAAAAAATGGAGTGGAAGGCAAAATATGTGCCACATTTTTCCATCCAGTATTCTAAACATAACTTTTATTTTTTATTTTATTTTTTAATTTTTTTGAGACAGAGTTGCACCATGTCACCCTCAGTAGAGTGTTTGGTATCACAGCTCACAGCAGCCTCAAACTCCTGGGCCCAAGAGATTCTCTTGCCTCAGCCTCCCAAGTAGCTGGGACCATAGATGTCCGCCATAGTGCTCAACTATTCTATTTTTTTGTATTGATGCTGAAGTCCATGTCCCAAGGCCATCTGTTGCAGAACTCCCTCTTGCTCAAGGGAAGTCAGTTTTTTGTTCTATTTAGGCCTTCATCTGATTACATGAAGCTCACCTATATCATGGAGGGCAAGATTTACTCCAAGTCCACCAAATTAAACATTAATCTCATCCCAAAACACCTGCAGGGAAACATCCAGAATGTTTGGACACATGCGTAGGTCCCATGGTCCAGCTGGATTGATCTTTTTTATAAAAGAAGTCAAAAAGAAGAAAAACATTTTTTTTTCCATTTTAATAAGTAGTATTTTCTGTATTTTATTACATATGAATTCGGACATAGGCACTCTGTGCTGCATCCATGGAATTAACAACCTCCTTATAGCCGTGTGCATATTTATTAAAGGCTTTCCTGAAATAAGTGTTAAAGGCGTACTAGTCGGACAGGAAGAAGAATAGTCCAACAGCGGGAATACAGACTACAGTGAGACAAAAACAACAGGAAAAAAGTGATAGAAATTTACTGATGAGATCCCTAATAGTAGAGAGTAGAAACAGCTTTGCTGATGCAGGATGGGAGACCAAGAATGCTTGATGATAATTCTTTTTTTATTTTTTTTACAGAGACGCTTTAATTGATCAACACTTCCTGCAAATGAATAATGTAGGTGAATCGTATCAGCATGATGGAAGTTTCCAATTATTCAAATTACAAAAAGCCATCAAATTTGTGGAAATCAAACAACAGAAAGAGCCATTAGTTCACATTCTTTCTGTCTTCCAGCCTTATAGAGTTTTACCCATTTTTGTGATGGGCAGACACTTCAGCCTTGAAATTAATCAGAGAACCTGGTGTGCTAATTCAGTCACACATCCACCATTTCATTGTTTTAAAGGTGATCTAGGCAAACGTACAGCATTGAAGTCTGCACATTTTTAATATGCAGTCCGATTCTGTTCCTGTCTTGCATGATGAATTCAGAATTTCAGATCATGCCACTTAATAGAAAACCTGTTAATTAACATCAGTTTAATAGCAGTAGTTGTGGAGCATAGAAAACATGTTTAATGTGAGCACCACATTTCCCTTCTGAAAAGCTAGGGTGAGTGGAAAGGAAATATTTTGGCCAAGACACACCTCCTAAACCAATCATCCTCCACAGATTAGATTTACACCTTTCCCCAGCATCAATCTCTCTGTTCCTCCACAAAGGATCTGCTCTCTTCTCCCAGCCTTCTGCCACCTCTGCATATACCTGTGCCATCAGTAGCTTCAGAAGTGGCTACCAAACGGTGTTCCAGAGCATTGTTGGGGAGGGGGGTCCTGAAGAAGGCAGGCTCTTTGCTGAATTGGAGAGGAAATTCATAGTAGAGGGGTCCATCAGCTACTTCTCATTGATCTAAATCCCATTTATAATGTGGCCACTGGGAACACTTCCTACATGTCCCAACCATGTCTCATTTTAAGATGTCAGGAAAATTGCCTGAAGGTAAATTCCATCACAAAAGAGGTATGAGGCTAAGGAGACGTGACAGACTGGGAAATTCACTGCTACTAGTAAGCTATACGATGTAAAGCAATCTTTCTGTGTCCATATTTCTTCATCTGTAACATGGATATAACTCATTTTGTTGAAGTTGCATTATGCACTCCGCACTTTTCATAATTTGCGTCTCTTAATCCTCGTGGTAACATTAGCAAGCTTGCATAATAGTCCACCCATCCTCGCCTTTATATAAGACATAATGATCCTTAGAGATGTCAAGTATTGTCCAAGGGTGTACAAGGTGTGGAGGCAGGATTTCATACCCTCACCACAGTACAGTAATTACATCACTGACTTCTAGAATGATAATTAACATCTTACAGGGAAGGGTTGTTCCTGGGATGAGTTTATATAATGCTTGTAAAATACATAACGTAAGGGTCTGAAAACAGATGTGAGCTTTAATACCTGGATAAAGCAGCAACAATAACAATTACTTCTTAGGTAAACTTTTTAGTTAATCCTATTTCAAAATTTACCTTACCTTCCTTCAGCACCAATGAATCCAGGGTCAGTAGCATCTAACAGGTATCTATATATTCATGGGATGGAAACTTTCACTCGGCCCCTATTTCATGAATGGATGTGTTTCTATTGTGAGAGTTACGGTGTGATAGAATCAGCCTGGGTCCTTAACTTTTCCACTGGACTTGGCAGAGAAAACCTCAGACATTCAGTTTTCTCATTTCTGAATAGGTAATGACACCTTTTCTTCACCCCTGTCAGCCTTGGAATAAAATCCAAATGAAAGCAAGCATACAAAAGGCTTTATAAACACCCGTATGCCATGGAAATGTGAAGGTGGTACCACCAAGAGTTACGGCATCTTCTATTCTCTGCATCATTTTCATGTGTCTCTCAACATAACCATCATTTTTGACTTGCAAATACAGTAGAACCTCCATAGTTGATCATGTCCCTATATTGACCACTTCCTTAAGTTGACCTAATTTTCATAGACTGGACATGCACTACATGTACTCCATGGAAGTTCCTTATGTTGCCATCTCTGTGTGTTGACCAATTTGTTAGTCCCTCGGTCAACTTACAGAGGTTCTACTGTATTACCATTTCAACTCCACTGTTGAAAAATACAATGAGGGGATGATGCATTCACATGGTATTTTTCTGTGAATAAATTATAGAAAACAATTTTTCTTTTATACTTGCTGTTTTCTGGAGAAAATAGTCTCATTCAAATTTAAACCAAAGTTTCAAATTTCTCTCTGCAAATCTTCAGGCATTTTTTTTTTTTTTTTGAGACAGAGCCTCAAACTGTCCCCCTGGGTAGAGTGCCGTGGCATTACAGCTCACAGCAACCTCCAACTCCTGGGCTCAAGTGAGTCTCTTGCCTCCGCCTCCCAAGTAGCTGGGACCACAGGCGC
>CAUYTI010020501.1:0-18002 GCA_963575145.1 Galago senegalensis | reverse complement strand
TTATTAATCCATTTGTGGGTCGATGGGCAGTTCCTTTTTCTTTTAAGTCTATGAAATAACATTTTGTACTCATTGACAAGCAAAAATCAGAAAGTTGGATAGTGCCAAGTTTGGGGGATGTGCAGAAATGTTCATGCCTGTTGGTAGAAGAGTACATTGCTAGAGCCTTCCAGAAGACAATCTAAGAGTTTCTTGATCAAATCAATATACCTATACACTATGCCCTTGCAGGCTAGTACCTCAAAGTCCACCCTAAGAAATTTCATGCATCCGAAAGGAGACATGTTCAAAGATGATGATGGAATTTGATGTCCATGACTGGGGAGTGGATAAGCAACTTTCAGTCCATTCTCTGACTCCTTGAACTACTACCTAACATTCAACGGTTAGAAGAAGCGGGAAACCAGATGTACATAGGAACATAGACCTTAAAATCCAGGCCTGCGTTTAAAAAGAAAAGTTAAACACAAAATAAGATTTATCTCACAACATCATTAATGTAAGTTAAAATATATACATATAAAGCAAGGGTGCACAAACACAGGAGAAAGGGTCAATGAATGGCATGCCACAAACTAAGGAGGATAATTAACCCAAGGAACACGTGATTTGAAAGAAATCTGAATGGCAACCTAGAAACAATCAGAACCGGTTTCCTTCTTACATCTTTCTGTTAGTATCCCCAACACCTCCCATCACCTCCCTCCCGTCCAGGCCCCCTACATAGTGCCCCCATTTCTTCTGACTATCTTTGCTGAGACAGGGGTTCTCACACCCAGAACCACCTGGGAAGCCTGTTAAACAATACAGATCTAAAGGTCATTTAAATGATTTAAATAATCATTTAAATTCCAATTCAGTAGAGTCAGGGTGAGCCTTGGAAATTGGTACTTTGAACAAGTTCCCCAGGTGCAAATCCAAGGTTGAGAAGAACCTCAGAACCTCAGGGCTCCACTTTCTAGAACAGCACATGGGATTTCTTGACAGAGCACTGAAGATGAAGATAAATCCAGATCCGAGTCATGGCACCAAAATAAATAAATAAATAAATCCAGTGCTATCAATAGAACATCACAGATCAGGATTGGTATTTACAACCTCTTCATTTTCATATATCACTCGTTGACTGATGATTTCATCCTACACTTCACTCAGCAACTACAAGCAATCAGAAGGACGAGTCTCCACCCTCCTCCATCAAAGGAGCAGTATCTAGGGTTAAACGTTAATATGTACCCTACCTTCCTGCTACAATGAAATGTCACGATTTGTTTCTGAAAGGCAACCTCTCCTCCTCAATTACAGGATTCACCCCTGTAAGTCCCTCTTTTTCATCATCAATATCTCCCTCTGTACTATGTCATTTCCATCAGATTACTAGTATTTCCCATCTTTTCTGCCTTTTTCAATTTTATCCTTATTTTTATTTATTTATTTTTTGAGACAGTTTCACTCAGTCACTCTGGGTGAAGTACCATGGTGTCATCAGAACTCACAGCAACCTCTAACTCCTGTGCTCAAGCGATCCACTCGCTGGGCCTCCCAGAGTGCTAAGATTACAGGCTTGAGCCACCACACCATCCTTTTGTGCCCTCCTTTAATAATGATAAAATGCACATAAAATTTTTCACATGAAATGTTCTCCCATCTTTTAAAAACTCTCCTTTGACCTCAAAAACTAATCTAATTTAATAATCTAGGCTTTTTCTAGGCTGGGTGCAGTGGCTCACACCTGTAATCCTAGCACTAATGCAGTTTCTGGGA
Source organism: Galago senegalensis (assembly GCA_963575145.1). Classification (NCBI taxonomy): domain Eukaryota; kingdom Metazoa; phylum Chordata; class Mammalia; order Primates; family Galagidae; genus Galago; species Galago senegalensis. Next base: position 16,238 of record CAUYTI010020501.1, on the reverse strand, counting down.
GGCCAAGGCAGAAGGATCCCTTGAGTTTAGGAGTTCAAGACCATCCTGAGCAATATGGATACCAATCTCTACTAAAAATAGAAAAATTAGCCAGCCTTTGTGGCCAGCAACTATAGTCCCAACTACTCAGGAGGCTGCGTCAGGAGGATTGCTTGAACCCGAGAGTTTGAGGTTACTGTGAGTGAGGCTGATGCCACAGCACTTTAGCCTGGGCAACAGAGTGAGACTGTCTCAAAAATTAAAAAATAAAATAAAACAAAATAATAACAACTCCCTTCAAATTGCAATAAAACTTGTCAAGAGTCCTACCTGTCCATAACTTCTGTTCACATCTTGCCTCTCTCCCACCTCTCTCCAGTCAAATTTTTCCCCTAGACTCAGTGACCTGACCTCATTCCATTTGGTTTCTCCATGGCACTTTAATATTTAGCCATTGTCTCTGACTCACTTTATTACTATCTCAGTTTTCACCAACCCTACATTCTGCTGCTTTATCTTCTCTCACTGACTGTCCCTTTTCAATCTCCTCTGCCAACTTCTCCGCTGACCTCTTCATGTTAAAAGTGCCAGGGTGCCAGTCTGCCCTCCGTTCTTGATGGGCTCTCAGCCAAAGAATGACCAGACACACTAAAGTGTCAAGTCCAGCCTCCTGGTTCTATCATCCTGGTTCTCTCTGCTCCTTAGGAGGGAAAAAAGAATCACTAAGAGGGCCATTATGACAGAGTGACCACAGGCAGGAAACAACCCCACATGAGCTTCCCTTTATTCTATAATGGAATGGGTCTGTCTCTGGGAGTGCAGAGAGATAGCCAGACTGACTCACTCCCTTAGTCACTGACCCTCTCAGGTTGTTTCCTTTTATAGGCCCAGTGGGGGCAGAGTGCTCTTGAGAGGTGCAGGATGTTACTGATGGATCGAGAGGTATCGTCCATTTCACATATATAGGAGTCCCTCTCCAAAACCCACCTGGAGGGGGGTGATCAGAATTCCCGGATTGATAAACCATTCGCTCCTTTCCCAAGTGTAGCCGTTGCTTGTAGGATTAATGGTGAGGCGACATCAAAATGTAGTGCCCACCCATCCATCCTCCCCAGGTGGAGCAATTGCTCGAGATAGTACCAAAGCAGGGCACCCTTGTTCCTATAGATCCTCTTTACCTACCAAGAGGTCTAAATCCACACTTCTCCAAAAATTCCATATCCCTTTCATTGCTCTCTATGTAAAATATATCCCACCTTTTCCTACTTAGCCCCACTTCCACCCCTATATAATGCAAGGCATGACTGTATCTCCCCGAAGCTACTGGACTAGCCTCTTATTTGGTATTCCTAACCCCTACCAGCTATTCTCAGTACAGAAACCAGAATAACCCTTTTATTTTTATATTTTTGAGCTTCCAAACAGCAAATCTAGGATAATGAGTCCCACTACCCATCACAACACTAATCAACATATGGCCGATCTTTTTTCAACCACATCCTCTACTCCGCCTTCTCCTGGCTGGATTATTTTAAAACAAAGCTTTCATCCACAAATTAGCACATAAAACGTGTACTAGGATGTCTAGTGCTTGTCCCAGTTTTCAAACTGAAAGTCCTATATCCTGGGAAACCCTTTCGTCTGTTTTCTCATTATTCAGATGTCAGGTCACATGAAACCTCTTCCAGAAGATTGTCCTTGAAAACTTACCTTTTTGTCCAATAATATCATCCTGTGTTTCCTTCTCGGCACTTATCCAAAGGTACAATCGTCATGTCCAAGTATTTGGGGTTTTGCTTACTGTCTAATGCTCCCACTAAAATATAAGTGTAAAATATAAGTATAATGCTCTTTTATGAAAAGAGGTCGTATCTAACTCATTCATTCCCTGTGTTATCTTGTACTGAGAACAGGGCCTGACCGGAAGAATAATAACTATTTATTGAATAAAAACATTTATGCGTTCATAACTCTGGGTCTTGATAATGAAGCAAGAGGAAGGATGTAATGCAAGAAAGAGGATGGTGGCCTTGACATTGTGCCTATTCACCCAGTGGCTCCCTAGTCAAGAACTCAGGATTTGGGAAACATCTCCCAACCTTTACTAGAGAGACCTGGGGCAAGTCATTTAATCCTCATTAGTCAATTAGTAAGATAAAACTAATAATAACATTTTCATGCCTATCTACCTCTGGCCTACTTTCTAGCAACTCTCTATCCCACTCACAATGTTCTACTTTAAAAGACTTTCTTTTAGATCCTCTCACAAAGTATTTTTCATTTCACTCTTCTTGTTCTGTTTGTATACAAAGGCATCATTCTCCTCCCTTGTTATCCTACTTTTAGAGGTTATTTATACATTTTTTTTTACAAATATGAAGAAATAGAGACAGGTGTGTTAATCCACACCTCTAATCCTAGAACTCTGGGAGGAAAAGGAGGGAGGATTGCTTGGGGTTAGGAGTTTGAGACCAGTCTGAGCAAGAGTGAGACTCTGTCTCTACCAAAAATAGAAGAATTAGTGGGACGTGATAGCACGTGCCTGTAGTCCCATCTGCTTGGGAGACTGGGGCAGAAGGATTGCTTGAACCTGAGAGTCTGGGGCTGCTGTAGTCCGGAGTTCATTGAGCTTTTGATTCCAGCTCTCCATTTTGTTCCTCCCATTGTAATTGCCCCCCACATTTCTGTGCGACACTTTCTCTCAGATATCCACGAAGTTTGTCTGCAAACCAATTTTTTTATTTTTTTAAACTTATTCTTTGACATAATTTGAGACTTACAGAAAAGTTGCAAGAAAAATACAAAGAATTCCCAAATACTCTTCATCTAGATGCCTGGAACGTTAACATCTGGCCACATTCTTCTATCTATATATATACACACACTTCTTTCTCTAAACTATTTGCAAGTAAGTTGTTGACAGGATGCCCTTCAACACGTTAGTGTCTAAAATCCCCATAGTCCTAAAAACAAGAATGAGAGAATTCTCTTGCATAACTGCAGTACAATTATCAAAATCAGCCAATTAACATTGATACAATATACTAAGTGACATAATCCTTCAACAGAAAACCTAGGTCACAAACCAGATTGAGTCATCATTGTCACATCTTCTATCGTCTCAACAGTAGGTCATTCACCTTCTATGACGTTGACATTTCTAATAAGTGCAAGCCAATTCTTCTTCTTCTTTTTTTTTTAAGAGACAGAGTCTCACTTTACCACCCATGGTAGAGTGCCATGGCATCACGGCTCACAGCAACCTCCATCTCCTGGCTTAGGAGATTGTCTTGCCTTAGCCTCTGGAATAGCTGGAAACACAGGTGCCCGCCACAATGCCTGGCTATTTTTTTGTTGCAGTTTGGCTGGGGCCGGGTTCAAACCCACCACCCTCAGTATATTGGGCCAGCACTCTACCCACTGAGCCACAGGCACGGCCCACAAGCCAATTATTCTTAGAATGTTTCTGAGCTTAGGTTTTTCTGGTATTTTCCTCTGATTAGATTCAGCTTATACACATTTTTTGGGAATATCCGTGAAGTGATGTTGTCTTCTTCTCTATGTGTCCTATCAGGAGTTTCAAATAGCTAGAATGTGGATATGGAACGTACCCAACACAAAGAAATAAGTGTTAGGATGATGGAGACACTACTTACCCTGATCTGACCACTATATATTATATGTATCACAACTTCACTATGTACCCCATACTTGTGTGCAATTATTATGTGACAGTTAAAAATCTTTTAAATAAAATTTTAAACTGGGAAGCTTGAACCAGACTAGATAATCCACAGTGATTGCTTTTTGACTGTACATAATATTCAGAACTAAATGTGCTATGGGCCTTTTCCTGAACTGTAATTAACAAAGCTGTGAAAAAAAGATTATCGGAGATAATGGATCAACCAGGACAGGAAGGATGTGTTCTCTCCTTTAGGGATATAAAAGAACTGGAGAAAGACTTGGGGATACACTTGGAAAGCTGAGGGTGAAGCTACCAGGAGTGGCACTTTCTCCTGATAAAGGAGCTGACAGAGAGAGAGAGAGAAAAAACTGCTACAGAGCGGGGTGAGTAGCCACATCAGCTGCGTTCTACAGGGCCTACAAGGCTTAAACTGTTAACCCTGGTCCTGTCTGATGATTTTTAAAACTGTGTACAATCCTTCTGCATCAGCCTCTCAAGTAGCTGGGCCTGCCTACAAAAGCTCCCTACCACGCCCAGCTAGCATTTCTTTTTTTTTTCCCTAGAGACAGAGTCTCACTTTATCTCCCTCAGTAAAGTGCTGTTGTGTCACAGCTCACAGCAACCTCCATCTCCTAAGCTTAGGCGATTCTCTTGCCTCAGCCTCCAGAGTAGCTAGGACTAGAGGCACCTGCCACAACGCCTGGCTATTTTTTGTTGCAGTTTGGCTGGACCCAGGTTTGAACCCACCACCCTCAGTATATGGGGCCGGTGCCCTACCCACTGAGCCACAGGTGCCGCCCTAGCATTTCTTTTTTATAGTTAAGAAAAAGGAGGGAGGTGGGGCTGTTAAAAAGTACTCTGGATCCTTCCTCTCCAGATTACTCATGTGACCACATTTTACAGACTGAATATCAGGTCAGTGAATAGGACAAATATTTGACATCAGACCTATTCCAGATGTTTGGGGGTATATAGTAAGCAATAAACAGTTAAGGATTTATCAAAGTTTGAAACAAACTCCAGTAAGAGCTAAGCTACACAATAATGTAGTATCTGGTCCCTGGAAAGTTTAAAAATCAGCATTTTATCCCCCCCTCCAAAAAAGTACATTTTTTTAATACTAAAAAGAAAATAAATTCAAAGCCAGGTGAGATGGCTGAAACCTATAACTTCAGCAGGTGAGGCTGCTAAGGCAGGAGGATCACCTGAGGCTAGAAAGCCAAGACAAGCCTGGGTGAGATAGCAAGACATGCTGATTGTAAAAATTAATAATGATAATGATAATTCAATCAATCTTGTAATTGAAAGGTGGACTCCAAATAATTATTTTTAATAGTCTGATTTTTTTTCCTTTGGGAACCTAATTGTACATGCTTGATCACAACTACTTGGATGTTTTTTAGAATATCAATAAGGTCAATAAGGTTTTTCTAAGTTATGAAAGTCATACAAGTTACTGTGGGTAATTTGGAAGACAAAGAAAATTAGAAAATAATATGTGCACAGTTCATGCTAATTCATAGATTGCCCCGTGTGCCTTCTGATGTATTTCTTTCCAGGCTATTTTTCTATGTATAAACATGTCATATAGGCTCGGCATCTGTGGCTCAAACGGCTAAGGCGCCAGCCACATACACCTGAGCTGGCGGGTTCGAATCCAGCCTGGGCCCACCAAACAACAATGATGGCTGCAACCCAAAAATAGCTGGGCGTTGTGGCGGGCACCTGTAATCCCAACTACTTGGGAGGTGGAGGTAGGAGACTCACTTGAGCCCAGGAGTTGGAGGTTGCTGTGAGCAGTGATGCCACAGCACTCTACCCAGGGCGACAGCTTGAGGCTCTGTCTCATAAAAAAGCAAACAAAAAAAAAAAAAACCACGTCATATAAAGTTCATTATCCTTAACGTTATTTTATGGTCATAGCTTCTTTCTAATGTATATTCTTGGGAAACTGTGATATAATAGCTGCAGAAGATTCTTCATACAAAGATACCAAAATTGTATTGGTCAAGGTTGCAGAATGAGAAAGTACATTTGTGGATATTGATTAGATGCAAGCCCTTTTTTCCCTCAAAGTATACTATTCCGCTTCAAACGACGTATTTTGCATCATCTAATATGTCTCTAATAATTGTGTGATGTGACTTAGTTCATGCGATCTGATATCAAAGCTCTACCTTCACACAAGGCTAAAATTTTGTTCCCAAAACACGTGCTACAGGATCACAAAGTAATGACACTCTTGGTGACTCAGGTTTGAGTAGAATCAACAGCAGTAATTGACTGATTTCCACACATGGTTTTGGTGTCGGTGGGGTCTGTGTTCAACAGTGAAAGCCCAAGGTCAATGTGCCTCCTCCTTATAAATAACCAATTACATGGGTGGCCTAAAAATAGAGTTCTTGGCCAAGCCAGGTCAATGAAAGCTGGTTGGAAGTCCCATCATGCAATATAGCTATTTTAGTGCCTTAGTGTCACTAAATTTGTCACCTTTCCCTGGACATTAGCCATACAGAATGTGCCCCCAAATATGTATACACACTTTAAGAAAGGAAAAAACTGCATAAAAATTATAATAATCAATATATACCAGTAACAAGATGAATACAAGTCATGGCAAGTACCTCTTGTAATTGCAGACATCAAATGTGACTTGAGTATTACAAATTTAATAGTTTTCTTAAAATATGTATACATTTTTTTGGCACCCTCTGTATTATAGATCTTACTGTTCAAACTGATGAGAATGTGTGTTTTTTACTGATGAAATATTGATTGCATTATCACTGATTAGGTCTGGGGGAGTGTGGAGGGGGGACGGAGCTGGGACTGGAATTCAATATCTCTATATGTAGTAGCAGAAAAGGTCAATCATAATTTAAAATTCACTGAGAAATTGTAGAAGAGGGGGAAAGAAGGGAAAATCGTAATATGAACATAAACTAGACTATCATCCATCCTGGGATTATAATTGTTCTCAGGTAGAATTAACTTTTTTCACTCCAGTTATTTAAAAGGTAATGGCTATAGGTGTTTAAAACTGAAAATCAGACAGAATAATATGTAGAAGGACATAAAAGTTGGTGATGTTGCCCTTATTTTCAGAAGCTCAGAAGCATGCCTGGAAATTCCCGGTTACCAATCTAGAAATTTCCACAGACATAGACTATTGGAGGGGAGAGCAATTCAGGGCTTTAAATTGTTGAAAAGTCAGAAGACTGAAAGCCCAAATTAACAGATGGTCGTCTCCTCTGCAATCTCTCTCACCAAAACTGTATTTAGTTACAACTCAGTCTTGCAGTCGTTTTTTTAAATACATTCCACGGCAAGTAGTTTTCTCTATTCTTGCTAAGCTTATTCTTTCTCGAAAATCTCAGAGCATATGAAAAGCATACTGTTAGTGTTCTTTTCATACAATTATCATAATGCTGAAAATATCTTGTCCGAAACTTAACCAGAAATTCTAAAACTCTTTCTTCTAGACTCTAGTTAGAAAACTATTCTGATATTACTTCCACTCCCACATTCCAGCCTCCCGGGCAGAATTAGGCATCCTTCCTCAGGGAGCCAAGAGGACTCAGCAAAAACCATCTGCTCTCCATTGTATCAAACTGTATGATCACCATTTACAAGTGAGTCCATTCGGGGACAGTCTCATTCATGTTGTAGATCCACATGTTAGGCTGGTAGTACAGAGTACTAGCTAGATCGGGTACACAGTACATGTTCACAGAAATGTTGCCAGAACCAAATAAGGAGAAGAATGTTTTCAGCAGCAGTGCCGGCAGGTCTGAAGCAGACGGTATGGTTTGTGTTAACACGTGATTGACTCCAGAAGGCAAGCAAGCAAAGCAGCAATTATTCCATAGACTCCTCAAATACTCATACCTCCATTTCTTTTTAATCTTTCCACTCCCAGAACAATTGCTATTCCTTTCTAGTAATAGAATAGAACTAATTGCCCCTGTCCTCAAGGAGATCCAGTTGGCTTAGCAAAGAACACATCTTCTTCTAGGAGCTCCTTGGAGGCCTCTCTTTTAGGAGGCACACGACTCCCACCGGCAAACATCTCTGCCATTACAGGACTGACACGGATTATGAGAGCAAAAGAGAGTTCCCTGGAAGTAGGAATATTTAAAAGTTCAGTGTTCCCATCATATTCATTAGAGTAGATCTAGACCTATAAGAAGTAAACTCCTCAAAATTACTGATGGGCAAAAAGTATCCCCCTTTCTCCTGAGTCTCCAGTTATCCACCTGTATAAGTGGCATGGAGTCTGAGTTACCAGAAGTATTACTATTGCTGCTGCCACAATCATAGTTCTTGGACCCACAGAAAAGTTTGCATGCCCACTACACAAGAAACAGAGGGTGGGCTTGGCGCCTGTGGCTCCAGCGGCTAAGGCACCAGTCACATACACCTGAGCTGGCGAGTTCGAATCCAGCCCAGCCTGCCAAACAATAACAGATGCAACCAAAAAAATAGCCGGGTGTTATGGCAGGCACCTGGAATCCCAGCGACTAGGGAGGCAGAGGCAAGAGAATCGCTTGAGCCCAGGAGTTGGAAGTTGCTGTGAGCTGTGATGCTACAGCATCCTACCCAGGGTGACAGCTTGAGGCTCTGTCTCAAAAAGGGAGGATTTTATCTCCCTGAGTGATATACCCACTGTGCATTACGGATGACATGCTTTTACAACTCTGTCTAGCAGCAATGAGCCACTTGACAGCAACAGCACCTGGGAGCTTGAAGGATTTATAAACCCTACCTCATGAATCAGAACATCTCTCTAAAGGGTTTGAAAGCCACAGCCTCAGAGATGATTTGGGTATTTACTTACTGGGTCAATTGATTCCAATTTTATGAAAAGAACAATGAGCCTGGGAGAGTTTTCCAAATTTGACTGGCTGATTTACTAGGTTTGTTATAACCTCTCCTTAAACATAGCCAATTCTCCCAATGCTGTGTCAAAGTTGCAAACAGAAGCGGTCGGGTAATATAAAGGAAATCATCTGGGGAGTTAAACTGCATGGAAATTCTAGGTACATTCCTGCTATGAGGACTTCCCCTTGGCTCTGACATGAGTGCCACTTTCTGTGAGCACTTGGCCAGGCTGAGTCACTTCTCCTTTCAGAGTGGTTTCCTGAGGTATAACTGGATGGTCTTCCAGGCCTTTCCAGTTCTGGCTTTACTTGGCTCTTAAATTCTTTCATCATATGTTTGTAATAACGTCATTCCCCAACCCCTTACTGCATGTGTCACCTTTAATCATTCTAACACCATTTGAATCTCAGCTCCTCCAAAAAGGCACGTAGATATTAAACACTTTGCAATTTCCTTCTACAATGGCCATGGCAGGCAAGATAAAAGCCCCTTAAAAAGAAAAGCTTTATGTAAAATCTGGGGATTCTTGAATGTAAAAGCACTCAGAAACTTGAACAGCCTTTTCCCCATTAATTTTTTATTTGTAGATAATCATGGAGTAGTCAGTGCAATTTTACTTCCCTGATACATATTACGTGGTGGTGAAGTCAATGGTGCACTCACTTTGCTGAAGCAGTGCACATTGTACGCACCAAGCAGCCTCCCTCCTCCCCGACCCCCCCCCCACTGTCCATCATTCCACATTCTGTTTTCATTCTGTTTCATTCTGTTTTCTTCACTATTCAGCTCCAACTTATGAAAACATGTAGTGTTTGTGATTCTGTATCTGAGTTGTCTCGCTGAAGATGATGACCTCCACTTCTATCCACGTTTCTGCCAAAGAAATAATTTCAAGGCCAGCGCCATCTCACACACCTGTAATGCTAGCACTCTGGCAGGTGGATCACGAGCTCAGGAGTTCCATACCAGCCTGAGTAAGAGATCTCTAAAAATAGCTGAGTGTTGTGGTGGGCGCCTGTAGTCCCAGCTTCATGGGAGGCTGAGGTAAGACAATCACTTGAGCCCAGGAGTTGGCGGTTGCTGTAAGATATGATGCCCCCAGCACTCTACTGAGGGTGACAAAGTGAAATTCTGTCTGAAAAAAAGAAAAAATTGGGTGGCGCCTGTAGCTCAGTGAGTAGGGCGCCAGCCCCATATACCAAGGGTGACGGGTTTGAACCTGGCCCTGGTCAAACTGCAACAAAAAATAGCCAGACACTGTGGCAGGCACCTGTAGTCCCAGCTACTCTGGAGGCAGAGGCAAGAGAATGTCCTAAGGCCAAGAGCTGGAAGGTTGCTGTGAGCCATGACACAATGTCACTCTACTGAGGGCAACAAAGCAAGACTGTCTATAACTAAATAAATTATTTCCTTCTTTTTCGCGGCTGAATAGTATTCTGGGGTGTGTGTCTCTGTGTGTGTGTGTGTGTCTGTGTGTGTGTGTCACATTTTCTTCTTCTAATCCTCCATTAATGGGCATTTAAGTTGATTCCATACCTTTGCTGTGGTAAATTGTGCTGTGATAAACATACGAGGGCATAAGCCTTTTTTATATGTTGCTGTCTTTTCCATTGGTTAGATACCCGGTAGGGGGATTGTTGGATTGTATGATCGTTCTATTTTTAGTTCTCTGAGAACTCTCCATACTGTTTTCCATAGAGGTTGCACTAATATACATTGCCACCAACAATGTACCCAAGTTGCCTTTTCTTTGCATCCTTGCTCACACCTGTTATGTTTTTGTCTTTTTAATAATATAGCCCTTCTGACTGCCATAAGATGACATCCCACTGTGGTCTTAGTTTGCATTTCTCTGATAATTAGTGATGTTCAATATTTTTTCATGTGCTCCTTGACTATTCATTTGTCTTCTGTCTATTCTGCGCCTTAGCACATTTTTTAATGGGGTTATTTGGGGGTTTTGTTGCGGTATTTTGAGTTCCTTATAAATTCTGGATATTAGTTCCCTGATGCATAGTTTGCAAATCTTTCCTGCTATTCTGCAGGTTTTCTGTTCACTCTGTGGATTATCTCCTTTACTGTGTAGAAGCTTTTTCGTTTAAGTCCCATTTGCTTATTTTTGTTTGTGTAGCCTGTGCCTTTGAAGTCTTAGTCATAAATTTGAAGAGATAGTTTTAAGGATTTTAATAGTAACACAAACTGTGTACATGTCTGTTGTCTAAGCCTCTAAGTAGGGTGAGACTACCCCAGAATATTTGCCATCCTCAACTAAGCCCTATAGTCACCTACCAGGGTTTCCCCTCTCAAAAAGCATATAATTTAAGGGAAACCATTATTCATATAGATGTTTCTACTCACAATGGGGTTATGTCCCAATAACTAAATGTTTCAATAATTTGAAAACATATCTAGTAGCCTGATAAATACATTACAAAAAGTGGTAAAACTGTAAAAGTCAAGTTGTAAGTCAGGGGGCCATCTGTATTATAAAGTCTGTTTTTAAATAAGCTCTTTATCAATGATGGGGCCACACCGTCCTTGTATATAGAGATTACCCACTAGTCCACAGAGCATATGCAATCCTATTCTCAACTAACAAATAAAGGCAAAGAAAATAGTTTCCTTAAATGACTAAAAAATTACTCCATTCTCAAGTTCACATTGTGGACTTAAAGTCTAATTACCCTAACTCAGTGTAATAACATAAAGACGCTATAACAAACTTGCTTCATTGTGCCTCATTACGTACCGTCTCGGGGCACGGTTTCTGAGTACACAGTGGGAGGAGGATGACACAGGAAGTGTAGAATTCTCTGGGCAAAGGCTCTGCCAAAGAGATCAGCATGTCACTATCACTTTGGGTGAATCTGTACCCCGTCAATAATTCATTCTCAAGTCACTGATACTACTTGTCAGTTCTTGTTATTCATTATAAAGAACAGAAAGTAAGATTATTCTAAACATTAATGCAAAAGTAAGTTGTTAATTGGCTTTTAGAAGAAATGCTTAAATATAATCAATGAAAATTAGTAAACAATCTGTAGTACTTAGGTGATACTATTCAAGATAAACCCACCTGTTATCATCATCACTTTCTTGATTTCACGCTCTAATCTCATTGTCTGCTGCCAGATCCTATTTCTTAGGGTTTCTGTTTTCTACCAGCACAGCCATCCAAACATCCTCAAATCAAGCAGGGAATAACAATAGCACAAAATACACTAGTTTCTTATCAAATATCTATTGTGTGCCAAGTCTGTGTTAAGTACAGGGAAATTTTTTTTTTTTTTGAGAGAGAGCCTCAAGCTGTCACCCTGGGTAGAGTGCTGTGGCATCACAGCTCACAGCAACCTCCAACTCCTGGGCTCAAATGAGTCTCCTGCCTCTGCCTCCCAAGTAGCTGGGACTACCTGCACCCATCACAATGCCCGGCTATTTTTTGGTTGCAGCCATCATTGTTGTTTGGCGGGCCTAGGCTGGATTTGAACCCACCAGCTCAGGGGTATGTGTCTGGCGCCTTAGCTGCTTGAGCCACAGGCGCTGAGCCAAGTACAGGGAAATTAAAACATGACCTCTTCCCTGGAAATCTTGGTGGGGTGTAAGGGAGACCGATGCGGTTAAGAAAATGATTATCATAATAAGATGAATGTTGCAATAGAGGTACGTTAAAGGTACCATGGAAGTACAGGGAAGTACACTGATGTTGTCGGAGAAGTCAGGAAGACATCATTAAAAATTAACATTCGGGTTTCAGGGGAGGCAAAAAGAGAACTTTTCCAAGTAAAAGGGAGTGCGTATACAAAACCATGGCGGTTTGAGAAAACGTGGCAGATATTTTGGAACTCACAATTGGTTTCAAAAGTCAAGAAAGGGTAGCAGCATAGGGTAGGAGGTAGGATTGTAAGGTTAACAGCATGATCCTGGAGGGTCTTAAATATGCTGCTAGAGTTTAGATTTTATCTAAAAGCTAGTGGAGGGCCATTGGAAGATTTTGAGTAGGAGAAGGGGAAGATCAAATGAGCATATTTTAAAAATGACACTGAACTTTTCCAATGCAGGGTGGATTAGATCGGACAAAACTAGAAGTCATTGAATCAAACTACTGCAGGAAAACTCAGTAAATATTGTGGAAGGAAGGAGGGAGGTAAGGACGGAGGCTCTGATAATAAATTTAGAAAGAGGGGATAATTTCAGTAGGTAAACACAGTACAATGTAGTAGACAATCAGAAAAGGGAAGAGCCCGTGTGAGGGCCAAGGTTCTGCTTGAGCACCTGAGGGGCAAAGGTTTGAGTCACTGATGTCGGAACAACAGTATCACGAATTGGTCTCATGTGAGAAGAGAGGACATTGGCTGAGCCTTGGCTGCGTGAGGTATGAGGTGCCTGGAGTTCAACCCTGGAAATACATAGCTCAGGAGAGAAGTCTTAACAGGATGCACGTTTTAGAGTCATCACTCAGTGTTTGGAAGTTGAGACTGAAGACGTCATCTAATGGGGGCGGCGCCTGTGGCTCAAAGGAGTAGGGCACTGGCCCCATATGCTGGATGTGGTGGGTTCAAACCCAGCCCCAGCCAAAAACTGCAAACAAAAAAGTAAAAGAATGGAAGAGAAAGAATAGGAAATATTCTTTAAAATACCAACACCTCCGGGGTGGGAAAGAAGAGGGAGATAAGTCAAGTCAAGGGTCCCGAGAAAGGTAAGTAAAACAGGAGTTTCAAGGAAGAAATAAAGCTAAGGAATGTGTTTCCCCATCTAATAACCCCGAGGATCAGGGAAGTTGGGTAATTCTCATAAAGAGTGCATCATAATGCCTGAAAATACTGACATGTAGAAGGATGAGTAGCTTCTCATCCAGGACACACCCAGGGCAGCAAGGATGGCTGGACTCTGGGACGGCATAGGAGACGGACTCTTGCCCACTCTGCTCTCCTTCTCAGGGGGAAGAACACTGGACAGATGAGTCACTGAAGCTCACCATGTTCATTACTTGAGGACTGACAAGAATAATAAGTTCATGTTTATACATAATATGACAAGGAAGAAAAAACATTCTTGTAATTATAAATATTCCTTTGTAATAAAAATTATCAAAGCCATTATACATTAATTACAGGGATCAGAATGATACTTGTAAACAGCAGGGACTTAAATGGAGTTATTTTGAGATGAAGCTATTTTACTGAGTTCCATTTTCATAATTACTTATAAGAACAATGAATGTACCTTATACAGTGAACACCAAATTAAAGAAAAAGGGCCTAATCAAAAGGAAAAAGTAACTTGGATTAAGAAAAAAATGTATTTCCTTCACTGTTCTACCCATTTTGGAGAAAAAAAAAAGAAGAAAAAACTGTATTCTAAAAAAAGGACTCTGAAGCCACTTGGTCTACAGGGATACTTGCCTGTCTGATTGTCATCTTAAGTATTAAATCACCTTTTTGATCTCCTTTTCAACTCTGTGGAGGTGTGCTAGTGTAACTCTCAATTGTCCCCCGACAGGTACACACCAAAACATCCACAAAGACATGTTCATGTGGCTCGGCGCCTGTAGCTCAGTGGCCAGGGGGCCAGCCACATACACCGGAGCTGGCAGGTTCGAATCCAGCCTGGGCCTGCCAAACAATGACAATTACAACAAAAAATAGCTGGGCTTGTGGCAGGCACCTGTAGTCCCAGCTACTCAGGAGGCTGAGGCAAGAGAATCTCCTAAGCCCAAGAGTTGGAGGTTGGTGTGAGCTGTGACGCCACAGCACTCTACCCAGGGCGACAGCTTGAAACTCTGTCTCAAAATGTTCATGTATTGGTAGAACCTTGATAAGACTTATTATTTAAAGCTTATCAAAGGAAGCTGGAATGAATATTTTTTTCTGACACTAGCAACTCGGGATGGACAGACTGTAAACAGATAACATTGTAAAACCATGGAGTGGACTCATTTGTGAAAGACTAAGGAAGATACTTCACAGAAATGTTTTCTAATCTTCATAGTTTTCATAATTTACAGCAGTGCTCCCCAGTAAAAATGAATGACTTAAACACTAAAGTGAAAAAATACCTTAAAATACCAGCCTAATTTTTAAGATAAGTTCAAGAGACATCACGTCAGTCGAGCAAATCGCTGTAAACGTTTTTAAATGCTAGCTCTCAATGTCTGTCCTTATCTCCTCTCTGCTCAGGAATAGTTTGTAGATAGGAGGCACTCCACAGAGTATCCTTTTAATAACACTGGTGTAGGGGACAACTCCTCTTGAAATAGTCGTAAGAATTAAAGGGGAAGACACATTTTCAGTAAAGTTGCATAATCATATTTCATGATTCACTTTTGCTAAACTCATAGAAGGATGACGTATAAGCCCAAATGCCAGTGCGTTTGTAATGGAATAATTCCTTCCCAGAGTTGGAATACGTCAGAAGCCAAATTAATAATTTAAAGCATGCTGGTTGAGCAAAGAACCAGAGCAAAAGAAAGTAAATAACCTTAAGGGATATTCCAAGGCCAAGGGAGCAGCCTCATAGAGTGGTGGAGGCAGGAATGCATGCAGTTCGCCTGCTGAGATTTGAATCTCAGGTGCATCATGTAATCCTTGGATGACCTTAAGCTTTCAGAAGCTCTGTGTCCTTGTTTTTATAATGGGGATAATATCAATCTGGAGGGATTTATAAAAGGATTAATACAGGGCTTTAGTACAGTACCCGTACACAGTAAGCACTCAATAAATGTCAGTTGATGTTATTAATATCACCTGTAACAAGGCATACTATGCGTTTCTACAACAGCCAGCATGCTGACCAGAGAGTCAATGGCTCTTCTCTAGACAGTGTTTGATGAACACTGACATCCTTCGCTGCTTTAGACTCTTCCATGTACCATCGTCATCCTCCTTCTGTTCACACAGTCCTTCCTCCGGACAGACAGAATAAAATTGATTCTGTTTCAGCTTACGGTCACATCTCAGTGTGGCTTCGGCTACATTACACCCAAGTCACCTGGGGTTTTAATGTTTCCAAATATTTAGCTGCAGTCTCTTGTTTCTAGCCACAGACATGGCATACAAGTACTTTCATTATGGTAGTGTTTCTGGTTTAATTTTCTGAAGACCACCTTATTTCCCTTTACTTCAAGTTCTCAGGGAGCCTCTCCTTGGTTGGGCATTGCATTCTCACATTTGACAGCAAATAAATCCACATTAAAAGCAAACTACAATCAGGTTAATTCTCCAGAAACATGGAATCAGAAGAAGAATGGTTGTAAAGTTTTTAACAGCTGCAGGCAGGTTAGGAGCACCTCATGCCTCTGTCTCTGCTGCAGAGATCACAGTAAGGCTACTGACCTATCAGAGCAGCCTCCCGGACAAATGCTAACTTCTAATTTCCAGATGTCATGAAAATACCTCTTCTACTTCTAAATAGTCAGTATACATTTTAATGTCAAATTTATTCCATGTGTATACCACTTATGACGCTCATTTTCTAAAAGTATTCCCTGAAATTCTGCAAATATTAAGAATATTTGTGGCTCGGAGCCTATAGCTCAACCGGCTAAGGCGCCAGCCACGTACACCTAAGGTGGTGGGTTCGAATCCCCAGCCTGGGCCCGCCAAACAACAATGACGGCTGCAACCAAAAAATAGCCGGGCATTGTGGCGGGTGCCAGTGGTCCCAGCTACTTGGGAGGCGGACGCAAGAGACT
>CAUYTI010020500.1:0-15950 GCA_963575145.1 Galago senegalensis | reverse complement strand
AGCTCACAGCAACCTCCAACTCCTGGGCTCAAGCGAGTCTCCTGCCTCAGCCTCCCAAGTAGCCGGGACCACAGGTGCCTGCCACAACACCCGGCTATTTTTTTGTTGCAGCCGTCATTGCTGTTTGGTGGGCCCAGGCTGGATTTGAACTCGCCACCTTAGGTATATGTGGCTGGTGCCTTAGCCACTTGAGCCACAGGCACCAAGCCTCTAGTTCATTTTTATCTGTAGCTTATAATAAATTATATTTAAGAAATACATAAGCCTGTAATGTTTCATTAATTTGTCTTTGTTATTAAATAACTTATTTTACATGTGTAGTGATCTTTCTAGATAAGATGTTTACCTTGTGTGACAGAGCTAAAATATTTTTATGGGTGTCTTTAAACAGAAGATGCTGAATATAGTTTATTGGTTTTTTTGATGAATCAGGCTCGTCCTAATAAATTGCATTTTTTTAATGATAATATTATTTTCTGCCAGTTTTTCTTTTTCATTTTTGTGCTCTCTTAATTTGATTTTGATTTCCGCTAGTCATTTTCTGTGTTACTTTACCAATAATAGCTGTTCCTGGGCGGAGCCTGTGGCTCAGTGAGTAGGGCGCTGGCCCCATATACTAAGGTGGCAGGTTCAAACCCAGCCCGGCCAAACTGTAACAACAACAAAAAAATAGCTGAGTGTTGTGGTGGGCACCTGTAGTCCCAGCTACTCTGGAAGCTGAGGCAAGAGAATCATCTCAGCCCAAGAGCTGGAGGTTGCTGTGAGCTGCGACGCTACAGCACTCTACCGAGAGTGACAAAGTGAGCCTCTGTCTCTAAAAAAATAAAAATATAGCTGTTCCTTCCCTTTATTACATGGTTTATCTAACTGCTGTGGGTTGAGAATATAGGTTAGCAGATTATTTTTATAATTAAATATTATATAAGGTTCTGTATGTTTTCTGGTATGAACCAGATAGTCAAGATTAAGATTTTAATGCTGAATACTATTTTAATGCTGAGATTTCAGATAGATGAGGTGTTTATTGAATCAGTTGCCCCATTAGAAAGAGGAAATAAGTATCAACTGGTCAATTGATGAGTTAGGTTTAGAGTATAGAATGTGCATAAAACCCATAAGGTAAAATTATTATAAAGCTAGTCATAACAAATAAGTTTGCTATGATAGAGTGTTCTTATGTTCACCATAGTACTGATTGATTTTTAAATTACTAACATCAATGACTTTATGTTATCTTGCTCCCCTCCCACCCCCAAGAATTCTAGCTCACAAGTAATCAAGAATGTGGCAGTGGCACCTGTTAAAAAATTGGCCCAAATAGGAACTACTGTGGTATCCACTGTTCCGAAGTCTTCCTCAGTACAAGTAAGTGTGACTTACTTGTGGCCATTTGTGCACCGGTTATTCCCATCTTTGTTTATCATTTAGCTATTTCCTGCCAGATGTATAAGTTGCTTACTCTGGGGCGTTGAAGAGAGCAATTCAGGGATATATGATGATATTTACCAAACTGGGAACTGTTGGAGGTATAGGAAACAAGACAAACATGGTGAATGTTACTAGAATATTAGTTTTACTTAAATGTTTTAAATTAATACAAATCTATCTAACAGCCATGTGTTGCAATATCTAGAAGCAGGTGCTGAGATAAAATTTGGTACATGAGATATACGAATCAATAGCTGTGGAAGGGAAAAGACATAGTAGAGAACTCTGGAAGATGTATGGTTTGTTAGTATTGTCTCACTGTGGGGCAGAAGGTCAGGTAGGCCTAAGATCCCACTGCAAGATCTGTCATTGGATATGGCCTCTCTTAGGAAAGGTGATTCTCTGCAGCTGTGGGAAACTTGATGGAACTGACAAATGGAGGTGGACTAATAGCATTCCCAGTAGCTAGCTAGAGCAAGGACAATCCAAATCTCTCCTTGTGATGGTTCACAGTCTACTCCTTAAGTCACTTGGATCTACTTCCTCACATGTAGAAGATCAGTTGTTCTGGGATTCTAATGGGTTTCTTCTTTGGGGAAACAAAGAAGAGGAGGTTAATTAATAGGATGAACTACAGGCCCCACTGCTACAGCTGGTCTTAAGTTGCAGCTGATAACTAATCATCTTCTTCCTCCACTATCCATTCTAGAGTCAGTCCCCTTACCCTCAAGTACCAAATACAGTGGAAGCCCTGTAAATTGACCAAGGGACTGTACCAAACTGGTTAACTGTACTGAAACATACATGTCATGCCTATCCAGTCTATGAAAATTAGGTCAACTTAAGGAGGTGGTCAACGTAGTGAGGTGGTCAGCTGTGGAGGTTCTATGGAATACTGGTCTTGATAGCTTATCTGATAACATGACCATACTTTGATCTCTGAGGGATCTGAGGCCCTGATTACCATACTTTTGTGAGGCCAGGGTTGATGCACTTGTCCATTTATCATCACAGTTAGGCAAGGAAATACAGGAGACATTTAACCAAATCACCTGTATTTACCACATATATTCATTCCTCTTTGCCTCCAGTATTAATGTGATAGTAGTGGTACCTCCCCCAGGTTTTCAGGGTCAATTATTCCTCTCAAGATAATGACTTCTCTCTTTCCTGCTGGTTGCTGGACATAAGGAACCAGAAGTGCCCTGGTGGCAGCTGTAGTGTCTAGTTTATAGGAGCTTTTGCTATGTCTTCTGATGGAAGTATATTCTCTATAGACAGAAATGGGAAACACACAGACTCCCAGTGAATCAGTATGTGGGGTCATTCATGCTTCTTGTCCATGATTCTTGATCTGTGTGTTTGTCCTGTTGGGGATGTAGTGTATCGTATAGAAGTGTTTTTTTGTTATTTTTTTGAGACAGTCTTACTTTGTCAGCCTTGGTAGAGTGCTGTGGTGTTACAGCTAGCAACTTCAAATGCTTGGGCTTAAGCAATTCTCTTGCCTCAGCCTTCCAAGTAGCTGGGACTGCAGGCGTCCGGCATAATGCCCAGCTGTTTTTATAGACAGGGTCTCACTCTTGCTCAGACTGATCTTGAACCCATGAGCTCAGGCAATCCACCTGCCTTGGCCTCATACAGAAGTTTTTGATTTGGTTATACACTGACTCTTGTAAGATGGAATTCCATCCTTATAGAGTAGCTCTGAGTTTGCTCTTCACTCATGCTTTCTGCAGGCTATTCTAATACTTTACCATGCCAGCAACTTCTGGGTCCTGCCATGTGAGGTACAACCAGTAGATCCTATGGTCCCCGAACAACTATTGCTCTTCTTTTGCCATAAAGAAGGTGTGTCTTGGAGTATGCTTTGTAGAGAATCTTATGTTGGTAGATCAAATCTTCTTTCAGTATTGCAAACTTTTTTTTAAAATTTTTGTGATAAAATCTGTCATTTAATTTGGAAATATTAAGAAACTTAGATTTTTTTCCATTTTATTGTCCATTTTCAGTGAAATACCCCCTATTATCTACCCTATGTAAATTCTTTTTTCTTTGAGACAGAGTCTCACTATGTTGCTCTCAGTAGAGTGCTGTGGTACCATAGCACATAGCAACCTCCAACTCTTGGGCTTAATCGATTTTCTTACCTCCGCCTCCCAAGTAGCTGGGACTACAGGCGCCTGCCACAACGCCTGGCTATTTATTTTTTTTTATCAAATCATAGCTGTGTATACTTAGGCAATCATGGGGTACAATGTGCTGATTTTTTTTTTTTTTGAGGCAGAGCCTCACGCTGTCCCCCTGGGTAGAGTGCTGTGGCATCACACCTCACAGCAACCTCCAACTCCTGGGCTCAAGTGAATCTCCTGCCTCAGCCTCCCAAGTAGCTGGGACCCCAGGTGCCCGCCCAGCTATTTTTTGGTTGCAGCCGTCGTTGTTTGGCGGGCCTGGGCTGGATTCAAACCTGCCACCTTAGGTGTATGTGGCTGGCACCTTAGCTGCTTGAGCCACAGGTGCCGAGCCCAGTGTGCTGATTTTATATGCAATTTGAAATATTTTCATCAAACTGGTTAACATAGCACAGCATCTTCTTAGTTATTGTGTTAAGACATTTGTATTCTACACCTAGTAAATTTCACATGTACCCTTGTAAGATGCAGTGTAGGTGTGGTCCCACCAATTTGGTATTCCAAAATTTATTTAACCATACTGCTCATATTCTTTTCCTCTAACAGATAAAGTTAGTTCACAGATGAGCAGTGAATATGATTTTAAGCATAATGTTTTCTAATGTCTACCACTTATCGAGCACTTAATGTGCTTGGCACTTCTTTATGTTCATCATCCCATTCCATCCTCACAATTACTCTGTAAGGAAGTATTATCTCCATTTTACATGTAAAAATAGGTTTGGAGAGGTTAAGAAACTTTCTAATAAGTGGTGAAAGGGGTATTTGAACTTAGATTTCTTTAACTTGAGAACTATGTTCTATGTTCTTTTTTTTTTTTGAATTATTTTTCCATAAATATATCTATCATTAATATTTCCATTTGGACTGTTTATTTTTGTATTTAGATAGATGCATTTTGTTTTCTTTTAAGATGAGAGTCTCTGTTGTCTCGGCAGCAGGGTAGTGGCATGACATAGCTCACTGTAGCCTTGGCTTGAGTGAACCTCCCACATCAGCTTTCCCAGTAGTTGAGCCTAGAGGTGTGCACTACTATACCCAGCGATTGATACATGTTTTATTTATTTATTTATTTTCATTTTTTTTTTTTTGTCCAGGGCTGGATTTGAACCCGCCACCTCTGGCATATGGGAACAGCACCCTATCCTTTTGAGCCATAGGCGCCGCCCAGATACTCGTTTTAAACTGGGTTGTTCCTTAGCAAAAGTCTAGAGCAGTAAAAATTATCAAAGAATGAAGTTAATATCTGTCCACTTTGAATGGTAAAGCATCTCAGTTTAGGCACTTTTTGTAACTAAGAAGCTAGAACTTGGAAATGAGAGAAGATAGAACAACTTATACTTAATTGTTTGACTGTAAAGGCAATGTGTGTATTAAGAAATTTTGAAATTATTTTCTTTTAATAGATATTGGTAATTGTTTAAAATGACTTGAAACATGACTAAATCTGGTAAATATAACACAAGAACTTGTTTGAAATCTTTGTGTTTGCTTTTATGTTGTATTTGAACATGAAGGTGGAATTTAGCTTATTATGTTAGAATCTAATGTGCAAATGATTTGATTTAGAATTCCTACTTCTAATTAAATACAAATAGACCTAACTAAGTGCTCATTTAGACAGGTATGGAAAATGGCCCTCCTTGAAATGCAGTTTTGTCTGCTAAATTTGCATACAATTCATTTTAATGGCTCTTTGTATGATTTTAATCCATTTATTTCACATTTAACCTACCCTGTTTCTCTTTTGTCCCTAAGATATGTCTAGTCAGTGCCAATGCTGTCTTGCAAAAAGCATGGAGGTACCATTGTCTTGTCTAGAAATATAAAGTCTGTTATGATTGACTTTAAGAGGATCCATCCAACACTGAAACAGGATTAGGGAGATAGAGTCAGACTGGGATTATGTATCTCTCTGTGCCTCTAGAGAGGTGGGATTGGCATGGAAGATGTATGTATCTGGTGAGATACAGTTAGAAGCTGTGTTAGAAAACATTATGAAGGACAGATTCTTGTATTGGAGATAGGACAAAATATTGGTAGAGAAAGTAGAATGCCACAAGTACTCCCTCTACTCACAAAGAGTAGGATACTTTTACTAAACTCACCATTTGATTGGATCTTATTTTGCTTCATAAGGGAGGAGAACAGTACCCCCTTAAGGAACCTGCCCCATCAGTCCTCAAAGGAAATTATAATCACCACCTAAAATTCCAGAGAGATAATGACTGGTTATAAGATAGACTCACTGAAGAAAAGGTAATATTTACTCAAATATTAAAAAATCCTCCAGAAAGATTCAGAAGAAACTGTGTGGTGGTGGTCTCTGGAGAGTAGAACTAAAGCTATGAAAAGAAGGGAGACTTCGTTTTCATTGTTGCCTTTGAGGCTCTCTCTGTAATTAATAAAATCTTACTAATTTAGATGTAATTTTTAATTGTACCTCTTTTGCTCAACATTTCATCATTAGTTCTAGCCTTCACCATTAATCAGTATATTTTACATTTTATCAAAATTTTTGCCAAATGAGCCTTTGATTTGGCTTCTAATATTTAGTTTTGAAATACATTACAGAATGTCTCAAAATGAATTAGACAGCTTCTAATTTTGAGAAAAATCACATGGAAAGTATCCGAGCCTGGAGATTTGTGGAAGGGAGCTCTCTTTGATTACTGTTTCACATTTTAAATTTGTCTATTCCAGTTTCTATCTTCTTGTGCCAGTTTTGTCGTTTTGTATTTTTCCAGAAATGTATCATTCTGATCATTGTTTGAAATTTGTTAGCTTATGGTAATTAATATTTTTATTATACATTTTTATTATGAAACATATAGACAAGAGTATATAAATATAATATTTATATAGTTGAAAAAAATAATAGTAAAGTGAAGGCGCATATATTCCAAACCCGCCAGAGGGCCAGCATGTGTTCTCCTCTCCTATTCAATTCCAGTATTTTTATTATTCTTCCTATTTTTACATTATATGCTGTAACTTTTTTAAAGTGGGACATTTTGGTGCATTTTTAAACTCAACTATCTTGATATAGATCAAGGTGATAGCAACTATAGAACACAAAGCATTTCAATGAAAGTGATGATGTGATGTTCAATTTCTGTATGAATTGTAAATACTGTCTTACCCCTGTCTTCCCAAACTTTTCTTACGTCCTATAACTTTTTCTTTTTTTTTCCGATTTTGGGCTGGGGCTGGGTTGGACGCCACCACCTCCGACATATGGGGCCAGAACCCTACTCCTTTGAGCCGCAGGCACCACCCTGTCCTATAACTTTTAATGTTTGCCTTTAAAAAGCAGTAAGATTGCTTTATCTCAGTGTGGTTTTCTAAATTACTACCTGACTTGTGATTTCTTGTATCAAGCTTTATCTCCTGCAGATGGTGCTAGAGTCACACTATTTTGATAGAGAGTGGAAAAAGAGACTGAAATTTTTTCATTGTGAAAATAAGATATCACATTTTCTAATATTCCTTATGCTTACTGAAATGATCTGCATAAAAATGGTTACTTCAGTGTAAGATAATCAGTATATTGTTTTACTTTATACTTAAGAAAAAGAATATTCTATGTTTTCGTATAAAGATTTGCTGTTTCAGCTCAGCGCCTGTGGCTCAAGTGGCTAAGGCGCCAGCCATATACACCTAAGCTGGCAGGTTGGAATCCAGCCTGGGTCCACCAAACAACAATTGACTGCTGCAATCAAAAACAAAAAAATAGCTGGGCATTGTAGTGGGCGCCTGTAGTCCCAACTACTTGGGAGGTAGAGGCAGGAGAATCACTTGAACCCAGGAGTTGGAGGTTGCTGTGAGCTGTAATGACACAGCACTCTACCCAGGGCAATAGCTTGAGGCTCTTTCTCAAAAAAAAAAAAAAAAATTTGCTGTTCTGTATTTATATTTTTTTGAGGATGTATATGTTTGCCATTGATTCACAAACACCCCTAGGACAGTAGGTAACATTACTATCCTCGTGTTTTATAGACAGGAATCAGAGGGTTAATAGGATTAAGTAATTTGCCTATAATCAACACTTTGTAGGTGGGAATAAAATATTAGATAGGTGAAAATTAAACTCAAATCTTCTAGTGCCAACAGTTCCTATAACTATGTTACATTGCCTTAGACTAGTAGGGTATAACATGAAAAGAAAGTTGCCAAAATTAATCTGTAGTCCTTTTTTTTTTTTTGTAGAGACAGAGTCTCACTTTATCACCCTCGGTAGAGTGCTGTGGCATCACACAGCTCACAGCAACCTCCAACTCCTGGGCTTAGGTGATTCTCTTGCATCAGACTCCTGAGTAGCTGGGACTAAAGGTGCCTGCCACAATGCCCAGCTATTTTTTTGTTGCAGTTTGGCCAGGACTGGGTTTGAACCCACCCCCTTCAGTATATGGGGCCGGTGCCCTACCCACTGAGCCACAGGCACTGTCTAATCTGTAGTCTTTTAAGTGTGAAATGAGGCACCCTCTAATGTGTCATAGGAATACATATCTAAATATATATTACCTTTAATTTCAGTCTGTGGCTGTGGCAACCAATGTTGTTACAGTTACTCCTGTAAAATCTTTGAATACTGTAACTACCTTGAAGGCTTCAAGTTTGGGAGCATCATCCACCCCTTCAAATGAGCCCAATCTCAAAGCAGAGAACTCAGCAGCTGCTCAGACTGATCTTTCTCCGGTAAGCTCTCACTTGTACCTTATGTAAATGTATTTCCTTACAAATCTTGAATACTATTTGCTTACTGACATTTGTGAGTATTTGTTTCCATTTATATATCCTTATGTAGACAATGCTAGAAAATGTGAAGAAATGTAAGAACTTCCTCGCAATGTTAATAAAACTAGCATGTAGCGGATCACAGTCTCCAGAAATGGGACAGAATGTGAAGAAGCTGGTGGAACAGCTTTTGGTGAGTCATGCTATAGAATCTTGTAAATTCTGTAAGATTCCATAGAACATATTTTAAATAGGATACATAAATATATATTTCAATGAAATTTATTTTAAGCATATTTCCTTTTTTTCTGGAGACAGAGTCTCAGTCTGCTGCCTTTAGTAGAGTGCGTAGTGTCATAGCTCTCAGCAACCTCAAACTCTTGGGCAATGTCATGTCTCAGCTTTCCCATAGCTGGGACT
This sequence comes from Galago senegalensis, assembly GCA_963575145.1. Lineage (NCBI taxonomy): Eukaryota > Metazoa > Chordata > Mammalia > Primates > Galagidae > Galago > Galago senegalensis. The sequence goes on along the minus strand of CAUYTI010020500.1, from coordinate 7,176 downwards.
ACAGGCACCTAGCACTATGCCCAGCTAGGTTTATTTTTCTATTTTTAGTAGAGACAATCTCATTCTTGCTCAGGCTGGTCTTTAACTCCTGAGCTCAAGCAATCCACTGCCTTGGCCTCCCAGAATGTTAAGCATACTTCTTAATAAACTTAGTTTTTACTTCTTGGAAACTTTGAAATGATTATTAATCTTAAGACAAGTAAAAAAAAAATCTTTTAGGTATTACTTTTTTAAAAACATTTACTCTTTACTTTTTACTGTGTATATTTAAGGTATGCAACATGATACTTTATTATTTATTACTTTTTATATACCAGTCTTGTTTTTTAATGGTGTCCAACCTTTTTTGTTTATGCCACACATTGGAAGAAGAGTTGTCTTGGGCCACACATTAAGTACATAAAAAGTATCAAAAGCTAATGAGCAGGAAAAAAACCCCAAATGGTCTGTGCATCATTTTTGCTATATCCAATACCACAAGTAAGCAAAACTGACCTCAAATGATCTACATGTGGCCCATGGGCTGCAGGTAGGACACCCCTTTCAGATTAGCCTAAAAAGGGCCTTGGAGAAAAGGTTGACTGTTTCATCAATGGGAAATTTGTTATTAGAATTATAAATGTTGTTGGCTCATGCCTATAGTCCTAGCAGGAGTGGATTGCTTGAACTCAGGAGTTCCAGACCAGTCTGCGCAAGAGAGGGACCCCCTCTATACTAAAAATAGAAAAACTGACTTGGTGCCTGTAGCTCAGGTGGTTAAGGTGCCAGCCACATAAACCAGAGGTGGGGATTTGAATCCAGACTGAGGGTGCCAAACAGTGACAACTACAGCTAAAAAATAGCTGAGCATTGTGGCGGGTGCCTGTAGTCCCAGCTATTTGGGAGGCTGAGGTAAGAGAATTGCTTAAGCCCAGGAATTGGAGGTTGCTGTGAGCTGTGATGCCTTGGCATTCTACCCAGGGCAACAGCTTGAGGCTCTGTCTCAATAATAGTAATAATAATAATAATAATAATAATAATGATAAATAAATAAATAAAAAATAGAAAAACTGGCTGGGAGTTGTGATGGGCTCCTGGTTCTAGCTACTTGGAAGGCTGAGGCAAGAGGATCACTTGAGCCTAAGAGTTTGAGGTTGCTGTGAACTATGATGCCATCGCACTCAACCCCAGGGTGATTGAGTTAGACTCTGTCTCAAAAAAAAAAAAAAATTACAAATGTCAGAAAGACAGGGTATCAACAAATGATGAAGTTCACTTCTCATATGTCCACATACCAAACTTTGGCACCCACAAAAATTAGTTGACCTTAGGCCTCATTTTCCTTGTATACAAGACAAGAAGAATGAATATGATGATCTTTGAGGTTTCTGCAAGTGTCAAGGTACGGTGACTTCAGCTGTCAAATTTCCTTGGTTTTTTACATGCTCTTGCAGGTAAAATAGATACACTAAAGTGAGTGAAGGTAGTGGTTAGCTACATGCTTAACACATGCTGAGGATGTAAGAGACAAATGTAATTTTAGACTTTTTAAATAATTATTTTGGGGGAGAAGGGTTTTTTTTGTTTTGTTTTGTTTTGTTTTTTAGAGACAGAGTCTCACTTTATTGCCCTTGGTAGAGTGCTGTGGAGTCACAGCTTACGGCAACTTCCCACTCCTGGGCTTAGGCAATTCTCCTGCCTCAGCCTCCCAAGTAGCTGGGACTATAGGCGTCCACCACAATGCCCGGCTATTTTTTGTTGCAGTTTGGCCAGGGCCAGGTTTGAACCTCCCACCCTTGGTGTATGGGGCCCAGTGCCCTACTCACTGAGCCATAGGCGCTGCCCTTTTTAAATAATTATAATCTACGTATTTTTCTTGTTATACATAGTTAGAAGTTTTCATGTATTTTTCATATAAAAATTGTCAGATTTTTTTCCCAGTAGAAAACATACACATTTCAAATATTATACATGGAAAACAAGTATAATAAGTATTAAAATACCTTCTTCACTACTGTTTTTAGGTTACCTATGTTAGACATAGTAAAGCACATTTGAAACGGTTAGTTTTTCATTTGAAAAAATATCTTTATTTTAGATATTTAAAATTATAAGCCATGTAAATAAGTTTTTAATTTAACTATTTATTTTCTGAATTTTTTGTAGAGATGGGATCTTACTGTATTGCCCAGGTTGGTCTAGAGCCCTGGTCTCAACCAATCCTTCTACCTCAGCCTCCCAAAGTACTGGGGTTGTAGACTTGGGTCACTGTGCCCAGCCCCTTTCTATTCTTAAAAACTGAGGACTCGACAAGGCATTTTTTTTTTTTCTTTTATGGGGTTGAAATTAAAACTGAGCCAGCCTGAGCAAGAGCAAGGCTCTGTCTCTACTGAAAATAGAAAAACTAGCCAGGTGTTGTGGTGGGCACTTGTAGTCCCAGGTACTCAAAGAAATTAAACTGAGAATTTTTTAAAATTTCTACTTATTTATTTTAAAATAACATTATATGTTAACACAAATAACATTTAAATGAAAACCTATAGTTTCCAAAATAGCAATAAAATTGAGTGAGAGGAATGGGATTGATTGCTTTACATTTTTTGCAAATCTCTTTAATGTCTGACTTACTAGAAAAAAGCTGGATTCTCATATGTACTTCTGCATTTAATCTGTTTTGTAATGTGTTATTTTGGGGGTATTATCTGAAGAATATCTTGGTCCTGTTCAGAAAGATGATTGGAATAGTGAGTATTTTAATAGTTTTTTTTCCAGATTGTTAGGGATATTCTTCAGAATGTACTGGTTTATTTTGCACACTGAATCAATCTTTTTATCCATATGTGACTTTTATAGTGGTATGTATTAGCCATTTGGAAAATCTTGGTTCACTGAGTTATGTGACTCTTCCAAATGTTTCCAAATTTATTATTTAAGATATCAAAATAACATGCTCATTATTTCACCAGTAATCTTATTAGAAAATTCTTTAAGTACTGGGTACTTATAAAGCTCAGAATAGTGGTTATAAATTTTCCAAAAGTCTAATTTTGACTTGCATGTGGTACAGTCAGTTGTTTTCCTTACCATAACTGGCTTAGTATTTTTTTTTTCTTTTTGAGGCAATGTCTACCAGATACCCAAGTCTAAATAACCACAATTGCTTTATCATTCCTTCCACTAAAAATGAACAAAACAGCTAATTCAGCTAGTGACTCTACTTTTTCCTTTATCACCTCACTTGGGTCTGCAGCAGAAATGCTTTATGCATAGTTATCATTCTGTTATACACGATATTAAAAAGATGTCTATAAAGAGTTGAGATTTAGTAAAATTAATTTTTACTATTTCATCAAGGACAATTTAAAGTAAAACAGGCTCAGATTAGGAGTGATAGCTCATGCCTATAATCTCAGCACTTTGGGAGGCCAAGGCAGGAAGATTGTTTGAAGCCAAGAGTTCAGAACCAGCCTGACCAACATAGCAAGATCCCATCTCTATTAAAAACAGAAAAACTAGCTGGATGAGGTGGCTGACAGCTGTAGTCTGAGGTACTCAGGAGGCTGAGGCATGGGGAATGCTTGAGCCCATGATTTTGAGGTTGTGCTGAGCTCTGATCACACTCCAGCCTGGGTAATGGCAAGTTCCTGTCTAAATAAATGAAGGAAGGAGGGAAGGAAGGGAAAGGAAGAAAAGGGAGGGAAAAGGAAGAAGGGGAAAGAAGAAAAGGAAGGAAAGAAGAGGAAGGAAGGAAGTGGCTGTCTTGTTTTTTTTTTTTTTTCTTTTGAGACAGAGTCTCACTTTATCACCCTTGGTAGAGTGCTGTGGCGTCATAGCTCACAGCAACCTCAACTCTTGGTCTCAAGCTATCTTCTTGCTTCAGCCTCTCAAGCCATTGGGATGACTAATGCCTGGCTATTTTTAGAGGCAGGGTCTTGCTTCTGCTAAGGCTGGTCTTAAACTTCTGAAGCTCAAGCAGTCCACCCACCTCAGCCTGTCAGAGTGCTAGGATTAAAGGTGTGAGGCACAACGTCTGGCCTCTATTTTTTCTTAACTGTAAATACAAAGCCACGTAGACTATGATGACTATTTCACTTTGTCACTGACTTTTTTACCAGAAGGAAAGGAAGGGACTAGATAGGGAAGGGGAAGGAGGAACTGGTTTTATTTATTCTTAATTCTAAGTACATAGAAATGTAGAGTATGATGAATATTTCACTTAATCATTGACTATTCTACCAGCAGTTTTACTTACTGTTGCTTTTGGTCCATCTACACAAATCTCAACACAGTGCAAAAGGCTCCCTCAAAATCTTAGTACCTTTTTGAGACAGAGTCTCATTCTATCACCCTGGGTAGAGTGCTATGGCACCATCGTAGCTCAAAGCAACATCAAATTCTTGGGCTCAAGGGAGGCCTCAGCCTCCCTAGTAGCTAAAACTACAAGTATCTGCCACAATGCCTGGCTAACTTATTTTTCTATTTTTTGTAGAGATGGGGTCTCACTCTTGCTCAGGCTTGTCTCGAACTCCTGAGCTCAGGCAGTCCACCCACCTTGGCTTCCCACAATGCTAGGATTATATGTGTGAGCCACTGCACCTGGCCAAAATCTTAGTATTAATGTGAAAATAATTTAGACCTTATGATCCCTGAAATACTTAAGACTATAATGCATTATGTAAGAGTTCCTCAGTTGTTTGGATCTACTATTGTGGACTTCAGTGTCATTCTATAAGAACAATTTTAGCTTGGTTAAAGTAACTTAAAAATTAAAAACAAAGCCTCAAAAAACAGGCCAGGAAAGGTTGCTCACCCCTGTAATCCTAGCCCTCTGAGAAGAAAAGGCTTGTGGATTGCTTGAGCTTTAGGAGTTCAGAGCAGCCTGAGCAAGAGCAAGCCCTTGTCTCTAAAAATAGCCACGTATTGTGGTGGGCACCTGTAGTCCCAGCAGCTTGGGGGGCTAAGACAAGAGGATTGCTTGAACCCAATAGTTTGAGGTGATTGTGAGCTGTGATGCCATAGTACTCTACTGAGGGCAACCAAGTGAGGCTCTGTCTCAGAAAAAATTAAAAAACAAAAACCCAAATCTCAAGAGTCCCAAAACAAACTATTTTGTATTTCTTATTCTAAGGCTAATGTGTCTTTTAATATAGCCTTATTCTGCCAATCAACTCTTCTTTCATTTTGGTTCCTGAAATGTTTTTAAAAAAATCATTCCTTCATTGTATTCTTTGTGAATAATCATCTTTTATCATTTGTGTTTAATCATTTCACGAATGACATGAAAAAAAATGCCTGATGGACTTTATGGGCTCGGTGCTCTGGCTCAAGTGGCTAAGGCACCAGCCACGTACACCCAAGGTGGCGAGTTCGAATCCAGCCGGGGCCGCCAAACAACAGTGACGGCTGCAACCAAAAAATAGCCAGGCGTTATGGCAGGTGCCTGTGGTCCCAGCTACTTGGGAGGCCGAGGCAGGAGATTTGCTTGAGCCCAGGAGTAGGAGGTTGCTGTGAGCTGAGATGCCATGGCACTCTACCCAGGGGGACAGCTTGAGGCTCTGTCTCCAAAAAAAAAAAAAAAAAAAAAATCAGCACATTGTACCCCATGAAAAAAAAATAATAATGGACTTTACTGCTGTGAGGCAGCACCTGTGGCTCAATGGAGTGGGGCCGATCCATATACCAGAGGTGGCAGGCTCAGGCCCAGCCCCAGTCAAAAACTGCAAAAAAAAAAAAAAAAAAAAGCTTGCTGTGTCTTCCATCATGAATTTCACACTTTGCCCCCTTTGAAATATCTGTAGGCCTAAAAGTGAGTTGTTTTTATTCTTATTCCTCAGGATGCAAAAATTGAAGCAGAAGAATTTACTAAGAAACTGTATGTTGAACTGAAGTCTTCACCTCAGCCTCACCTAGTTCCTTTTCTTAAGGTAGAATTATATGTTACTTAGAAGAAATAGTTTGAGATAGGTCACTGTAAAATATTAAAAACTGAGTATTTCAATATGATAATTAAATGTGATGATGCTAACAGTGTGGAAGAAACTTGTCAGTGCTTTTGAAAACTATAATAGTGTTCTTTTCATTTGAACACTTTGGAAAAAACAAAAGTAACATGTTATTCATGAAGGGAACTTAATGATTATGTTGTTACTGGTTGTACAGGAATACATGTGTGTGTGTACAGGCATATTACAGAGATATTACAAATTTGGTTCCAGACTAACACAATGAAGTTAATATCCTAATAAAGTGAGTTATACATATTTTTTGGTTTCTCAGTGCATGTAAAAGTTATGTTTACATTATACTATAGTCTCTTAAGTGTATAATTGTATTATATCTAAAAAACAATGTGCATACCTTAATTAATATTTTATTGCTAAAAAGTGCTGATGATTATCTGAACCTCCAGTGAGTAGTAGTTAATTTTGATGAGAAAATGTCTTGCCTTATTGATGGCTGTAGACTGAGCAATGATGGTTGCTGAAGGCTGGGGTGGCTGCAACATTGTCTTAGAATAAGATAATAATGAAGTTTGCCATGTCATTTGACTCTTAACCTTTTTTTTTTTTTTGAGACAGAACCTCACGCTGTCCCCCTTGGTAGAGTGCTGTGGCATAGCTCACAGCAACCTCCAACTCCTGGGCTCAAGACCACAGGTGCCCGCCACAACACCTGGCTATTTTTTTTTTTTTTTTTGGTTGCAGCCATCATTGTTGTTTGGCCGGTCCCGGCTGGATTTGAACCCGCCACCTTAGGTGTATGTGGCTGGTGCCTTAGCCACTTGAGCCACAGGCGCCAAGCCATTGACTCTTAGTCTTTAACAAAAGAGTTCTCTGTAGCATGTGATACTGTTTGATAGCATTTTAAAACCACAGTAGAACTTTTTTAAAAATTAGAGTCTGTCATTTCAAATCCTGCCACTGCTGTATCAACTAAGTTATGTAACATTCTGAGTCCTTTACTGTCATTTCAGTAATGTTCACAGCATCTTCAGCAGGAGTAGATTCCATCTCAAGAAACTACTTTCTTTGACAATCCATAAGAACTCCTCATTTGTGGCTCGGCGCCTGTGGCTCAACCGGCTAAGGCGCCAGCCACGTACACCTAAGATGGCGGGTTCGAATCCCCAGCCCGGACCCGCCAAACAACAATGACGGCTGCAACCAAAAAATAGCCGGGCGTTGTGGCAGGCGCCTG
>CAUYTI010020497.1:0-14539 GCA_963575145.1 Galago senegalensis | reverse complement strand
TCCCTGGTGTTTTCCAGATATACAATCATATCATCTGCGAAAAGCGAAAGTTTGATCTCTTCTGTTCCTATATGGATGCCCTTAATTGCCTTTTCTTCCCGAATTGCAGTAGCTAGAACTTCCATTACAATGTTGAATAGCTGTGGTATATGTACACCATGGAATACTATGCAGCCCTAAAGAAAAACGAAGATTTTACCTCCTTCGTGTTTACATGGATGGAACTGGAAAATGTTCTTAGCAAAGTATCACAGGAATGAAAGAAAAAGTATCCAATGTACACAGCCCTTCTATGAAACTAATATATACTTTCCATATGGAATAAACAAATTAATTCTAGGCCAAAAATATGGGGAGGGGAAGGGAAGGGGGGAAGGGTGGCTGGGTGGTGGGAGGGTAACCGGAAAGATCACCTATATCTCTGTCTAACAAGGGTACAAGTAAACCTTTCTAGAACTAGGATGTCAAGGTTTTGACACAATGACTATGCAAATAAAATGAAATTTATGTGAACCAGCTTGATGAAAGTATGTCAAAATGTGTGTGAAGACACTACACTGTACCCCATGTTTGCATTAATGTACACAGCTATCATTTAATAAAAAAAAAAGATGGAAATTTAAAAAAAAAGTGTAATGACAAGGGTGACATAAGCTTCCAAAATTTATAGGATACATAAAAATTAGTGTTAAAAACAAAGTTTTAGGCAGTAAATATCTACATCCAAAAGATATAAACATCAAAAATTAAGAACCTAATTTTACACCACAGGAAAATTGAGAGACAAAACCACATCTTAAGAAATATCAGAAGAAAAAAATGATAGTGAAAGAAAAAATACAAAGGATCAATGCAATGAAAAGTTAGTTCCTTGGAAAGATTAACAAAAGAAGAGAGGGGTTTCAAATAAGCTCAATCAGAAATGAAACATGAGATATTACAACTTATACTTCAGAAATGCAAAAGATCATCTGAAACTATTATTAAAAGCTTTAAGCAGACAAACTAGAAAATCCAGAGAAAAATTATGAGATTTTTCTAACATAAAACCTTATAAGCTCCCTCCATCAAACCTATTAATTAGTCTGATATAAGCACTCCAAATTGTATAAAAAAACAACACATTGTATCCCAAATATGCATAAATGTATTCATGATCTATGTGTATATGACTTAATAAAAGAACGAAAACCTTATAAGCTTTATTTGGATAGAAATAGAAATTCTGATTAAATTGTAAAGGTAGGTGAGATTCTAACAGTGCTAAAAAAATCCTCTCAATAAAAAAGTTTAGGAACAGATGAATTTACACCAAATTATGTCAGAGCTATAAAAAAGAATTGATAATTGACTTACTAAAGTTGTTCCATAACATCATGAAGGAGGGAATCCTCCTTAACTCATTCTATGAGCAGCATCAACCTGATACCAAGTCAGGGCAGGAAATAACAACAATAATAAAAAGAAATCTATATGGAAACTACAGAAACATATCCCTCAGCAATACAAATGCAAAAATCTTTGACAAATTAGTAGGAAACCAAATCCAATAGTATATAAAAAATATAATTAAATGTTATAAAGTCAGTTTCATGCAAGAGATGTAAGAATGTTTAACATTTTAAAATTAAAAAAATTTGCTATATTAACAGAATTAAGAACAAAAAAAAAATCATCATCTCAATAGATGAAAAAAGAATGATAAAATCCAGCACCGCTTCATGATTAAAACCTTCAGCAAACTACCCATAAAAGAAACATACTTCAAAATATTTAAAACCATATATGACAATCCCATAGTTGATATCATATTTAATGAAGTAAGTTGATAGCATTCCCCCTAACAACTGGAAAAAGATGAAAGACGGCACTTGTACTGGGAAACCAGGTAAGAAAAAGAAAAGAACACACAATAAGGAAAAGGGAGGTCCACATATTTCTGTTCGCTGATGATATGATACTATATCTAGAAAACCCTCAATATTCCTCACAAACTTCTAGAATTGATAAATTCAATAAAATGTCATGTTTCAAAATTAATGCATACAAATCAGTAGCATTTCTATACATGAATACAATCCAAACTGAGAATCAAATCAAGAATTCAATACCATCTATAATAGCTGAAAAAAAATGAAATACTTAGGAATACATGTAACCAAGGAGATGAAATATCTTTAAAAAGAAAACTACAAAACACTAATGAAAGAAACTGTAGATGACATAAAAAATGGAAAAAATACCCCATGCACATGGATTGGAAGAATTAATATTGATAAAATTACCATACTTCCCAAAGTGGCTTGCAGATTCACTACAATCCCCCCAAAATAGCAATGTCATTTTTCACAAAATTAGAAAAAATCCTAAATTTTATGTGTAACCAATGAAAAGCCTAAATAAGAAAAGCAATCTTAAGCAGAAAGAACAAATCTGAAGGCACAACATTATCTGACTTCTAATTGTACTACAGCATTATACTAAACAAAATAGTATGGCATTGGTACAAAAGTAGACATCTAGATTAAAGGAAAAGTATAGATAACCCAGAAATGTATCCATATATCTATATCCAACTAATCCAAAAATCACACAAAATCATACAGCAAGAAAATAATTTTTATGCAATAAATTGTGTTGGAAAAATTAGAGAACCATATGCAGGAGAATGAAACTGCATCCTTATTTCTCACTATATGCAATATTAACTCAAGATGAATTAAAGACTTAATGCTAAGATTTGACACACAAAAAAATTCTGAAATAAAATGTTGGGAAAATTCTTCTAGGCATTGGCCTAGCCAAAGAATCTATGACTAAAACTTCAAAAGCACATACAACAACAACAAAATTAAATTGGACATAATTAAACTAAAATATTTCTACACAGCAAAATAAATTATAAACATAGTAAGTAGATTACTGAGAGAATTGGAAAAATATTAACAGAATATGCATCTAATAAAGGATGAATATCCATAATCTGCATGGAAATCAAACACCGCAACAAGAAATCACACACACACACACACACAATCCCAAAGAAGGAGAACAAAAACATAAACAGACAGATTTTTAGAGCAAAGATATATATAAGTGGCAAAAAATATATATGTAAAAATACTTAGCATCTATAATCACCAGGGAACTGTAAATTAAAACCACAAGGAGATGCTCCTTTCCTCCTGTCAGAATGGCCATTATTAAAAAGTCAAAACAATAAATCCTAGCACAGATACACTGGTGATGGGAATATAAATCAGTACAAACTTTATGAAAAATGATACAGAGATTCCTGAAAGAACTAATGGTAGACCTAGCATTTGATACAGCTATTTCAATATTGTGTAGCTACCTTTTGTATTTTGATTGTAGCACAATTTGCAATTGCAAAGATGTAGAATCAAGCTGAGTACCCACCAACTGATGAGTGAATAAAGAAAATGCTGCCCCTTTTCATGCCTATAATCTCAGCACTCTCGGAGGCTGAGGCTGAGGCAGGAGGATCGCCTCAGCTGATGACTTGGAGACCATCCTGAACCAGAGTGAGACCCCGCCTCTAAAAATAGCCCTGTGTTGTGGTTGGTGCCTGTAGTCCCCAGCTACTTGGGAGGCTTATGCAAGAGAATGGCTTGAGCCCAGGAGTCTGACATTGCTGTGAGCTATGATGCTAGAGCACTCTAATGGGGGCCACAAAGTGAGAATCTGTCTCAAAAATAAATAAATAAATAAAAGTGAGATTATACACGCACACAAAATGACTAAACCATAAAGAAGAGTGAAATAATGTCTTATTTTCATTTATAAGTGGGTGCTAAACTATGGCTATCTAAGAATGCCCAGAATGGTTTGACAGTAAAGATTCAGAAGCGGGGAGAGTATGGTGAAGGATCACAAATTACCCAACAGGTACATAGCACACTATTCAGGCAACAGGCATTCTAAAATTACAGACTTTGCCACCATGCAATTCATCCATGTAACAAAGAAAAAAAATTATATTCCTTAAACCTACTTAAATTAAAAAAAATATAAAAAAATGAAGAAAGCTTACAGGATTTTTGAGGCCACAACAAAAAGCAAATCCTGAGGTTACTGGAGTTAAAGAAATAATTGAGAAAGAAAAAATGTGAATTTCTTTTTTTTGTACTTTTTGGCTGGGGCCCACTTTGAACCCGCCAACTCCAGTATATGGGGTTGGTGCCCTACGCCTTTGAGCTATAGGCACTGTCCCCGATATGGGAAAATTTTATTCAAAGAAATATCAGAAAAGTTTCCAAACCTGGAGAGAAAAAAAATATTAATATATAGGCCCATAAAGATCAAAAGTCAGCAATCGGATCCTACCAGTATATCAATATTCCAAGATATATAATGATCAAACTCAGTGGTCAGACAAGGAGAGGATTCTGAAAGCAGTGACAGAAGAGAAATAAATAATATATATGATCCCATAAAACTCTTAGCAAATTTCTCAGTAGAAATCTTATAGGTTAAGAGGGGGTGATATGATATACTCAAAGTTACAAAGAAAAAAAAACTGGCAATCAAGAATACTCTACCCACCAAAACTTTACCTGAGAAATGAAGAAGAGATAAAATCTTTCTCAGACAAACAAAAGTTGAGGATATTTATTGCTACCAATCCTGTTCTGCCAGAAATAGTAAAGGGATATTTTCAGAACAAAATAGAAGAGAACTAATGTGATTGTTACATTAATATTGTAATTGTGCTGTGTAAATCATTTATATATATTTTAATTGCTTTTGTTTTTAAATGTTGGAGTATTATAGGAGTACAAATGTTTTGATTGCATGAATTGCTTTTGTAAAGTTCGAATCAAAGTTATAAGTATGTCCCCTCACCAAGAAAGTGTGCACTGTATCTCTTAGATATGAATTTATCATTCCTCTCCTGCTCCACCCCAACCTGTTTGCTTTCTGTTGAGTTTCACTATGAAATGTGCAATGAGTGTTGAATGTTATTTCCAATTTAATAGTGAGTACATTTCTGAGGTGTCTGTTGTTATTTTGCCTTTGTCATTGCTGACTGATGAAAGCAGGGATTTTAATTTTCTATTTCTGGTTAGGCAAGCCAAGAGTTTATCAATTTTGTTAAACTTTTCAGAAAACAAAATTTTTGATTCATTATCTTTTGAATGATTCTTTTGTTTTCAATTTCATTTAATTCAGCTTTAATTTTGTTTATTTATTTTCTTCTGCTGGATTTAGGGTTGGAGTGTTCTTCCTTTTCCAGTTCCTTGAGATGTCCCATTAAGTTTTTGACTTCCTGTCTTTCTGTTCTCTTAAGGAAGGCTTGCAGTGCTATAAATTTCCCTCTTAGGACTGCCTTTGCAGTATCCTAGAAGCTCTTATAATTCATGTCTTCATTATCATTCTTTTCCAGAAACTTGGTAATTTCCTTCTTAATCTCATCTTTTTTTTTTATTGAATGGTGTACATTAATGCACTTCTGGGGTACAGTGTGGGGTTTTCACATGCAATCTGAAATACTTCCATCAAACTGGTCAACACAGCTTTCATGTCATTTTCTCAGTTATTGTTGGAGGGATCACTTAATCTCATCTTTAACCCAGCTATCTTTCAACATACGGTTATTTAGTTTCCATGTCTTAATTCTTCTACTAGATATATATCCAGAAGACAAAAAAATCACTTTATAACAAGGATATCTGCACCAGAATGTTTACTGCAGCCCAATTCATAATTACTAAGTCATGGAAGAAGCCCAAATGTTCATCAACCCATGAATACCCAATGTATTCATTGTGGTATATGTACACCATGGAATATTATGCAGCCTTGAAAAGAAGACTTAAAGATGGAGACTTTACCTCTTTTATGTTTACATGGATGGAGCTGGAACATATTCTTCTTAGCCAAGTATCTCAAGAACAGAAGAAAAAGTATCCAATGTACTCAGCCCTACTATGAAATCAATTTATAAGCACCAACACTTCCATATGAAAGCTATAACTCCACTACAGCCCAAGATGAAGGGGAAAGAAGAGGGGACAGGGGAGGATGGGTGGAGGGAGGGTAATTTGTGGGACCACATCCATGGTGTATTTTACAAGGGTACATGTTAAATCTACTAAGCATAGAGTATAAATGTCTTAGCACAATAACTAAGAAAATGAGGTGAAGGCTATGTTAACTAGTTCAATGAAAGTATTTCAAATTGTATATAAACCAGCACATTGTACTCCATAATTGCATTAATTCACACAGCTATTATTTAGTAAAAAATATTGAGTACATGTGATATTTGTTTTTTTATTCTTGTAAAACTTCCCTTGTATAGAAAGTATCAGTTTATCAATTTTTTTTGAGCTTTAGTAATACTCTGTGATATAAATATATCACATTTTATTAATCCATTCATATATTAATAGGCACTTGGTTTGGTACCACATCCTTGTGACTGTGAATTAGGGTGCAATAAACTGTTGGGCATCTGTGCATTTTTTAAAATTCTTTACTAAATCATAACTGTGTATATTAACGTATTTATTTACTTTTATGACAAAGAACATTTAATGCACAATACAGTGGATGTTTTTTATTCCTTTGGGTAAATACCCAATACCCATGGCAAATGGTAGGTCAACTTTTTGTTCCTTGAGGTATATCCATACGACTTTCCACAGAGGTTGTACTACTTTATAGTCCCATGAACGGTGTGTAAATGCTTCTTTCCCTCTATATCCACACAAGCCTCTGTTATTTTGGAATTTTTTGATAAAAGCCATTCTAATTAGAGATAGGTGATACCTCCCTGTGGTTTTGAATTGCAGTTACTTGATTATTAGAGATGCTGAGCATTTTTTCATATTTATTTGTCATGAATCTATATTATTTTTAAAAGCTGAAGTTTGTGTCTTTTGCCCACTTTTTATGGGATTGTTTGGTTTTTCTTTGGTGAAATGCTTGAGTTATTTATAGATTCTGGTTTAGCAGCTCTTTGTTCAATGTATAGATTGCAAATATTTTCTTCCATTCTATAGGTTATCTATTTTTTGTATTGATAATTTTCTTACCTGTGCAGAAGATTTTTAATTTAGTCAGTCAGATTTGTTAACCTTTTGTTGTTTTTGTGATTTCCTTCAGAGTCTTCATAAATGCCTTACCTAGACCAATATCTATGATAGTTTCACCAACATTTTCTTCTAAAATTCTCATTGTTTTGTGCCTTAGTTTTAAGTCTATCATCCCCTATAAACTAATTGCAAAGGTATTGATCCTGTTTTAGTTCTTTACATGTTGCTATTCATTTGTCAAAGCACCACTTACTGCATACAGATTCTCTTCCCCAGCGTATGTAAAGATCAGATACCAATATGAGCATGGTTTTATATCTGTGTTTTCTGTTCTTATCCATTGGTCTTTGTCTTTGTTCTTGTACCAGTGTCATGATGTTTTGGTTACTATAGCCTCATAGAATAGCTTAAAGTCTTGTAATATGATGCCTCCATATTTGTTCATTTTTCTTAAGGTTACTTTGCCTATTTGGGCTCCTTTCTGGTTCCACATGAAGTGTATAATTATCTTTTGTAGATCTGCAAAAAGTGACATTGGTATTTTAATGGAGATTTCATTGAATCTGTAGATCACTTTGGGTAATGTAGACATTTTCAAATGTTGATTCTGACAATCCATAATCATGACATACTTTTCCATTTGTTTATATCATCTGCAGTTTTCTTCCTCTGTAAATCCTTTTTCACCCCATAGAAGTTTTACCAATTATATCTTTTCTAAGAAGTCTAAAAAAAACAAAGTATTAAAAATAACAATGACAATAGCAATTTTCAAACACATAGGCAATAAAAATGTAAATTGTGATATCAAAAATTCAATATAAGGAAAGAAAGCTGTTAGCATGTACCAGAGTTTTCTATTCTTTTCTATCTTTCTTTCTTGCTTTAAGTTGGTAACAGTTTTATATAAATTTTTCTAACTACAGGATATTTTTGTGAGCCTTATGGGAGCCACAAAACAAAAACCTATAATAGATACACTAAAATTTTTTAAAAAATGAATTAAAGCATACTCCCAGGGAAAATAACTTTACCAAAAATCAAGACAATGAAAAAAGGTAAGAAGAGAGGAGATATAAAACAACTGGAAAATAATTTACAAACTGGCATTAGTATGTCTTTCCCTATCAATATAACATTGAATGTAGTAAATAGGTAAATTTTTCCAATTAAAAATACGGAAAGAATGGATTGAAAAACAGGAGTGAGGCCATCACAGCGCCTCACACCTTTAATTCTAGCAGTCTGGGAAGTTGAGGCAGGCAGGTTGCTTGAGCTCAGGAGATTGAGACCAGTCTGAGCAATAATGATACCCCATCTTTACGAAAAATAGAAAAAAAAATACTAGCTTGGGTGTCATAGCAAATACCTGCAGTTCAGCTACTTGAGTTGCTGAAGCAAGAGGATCACTTGAGCCAGTAAGTTTGAGGTTGCTGTGAGCTGTGTTGATGCTATAGCACTCAACCCTGGCAACAAGTGACAGAGTGAAACTCTGTTTTAAAAAAATAACAAGCAAATAAACAAACAAAAAACTGGAGTTAGTTATATGCTGCCTTCAAGATACTGATTTCAGGCTTGGCTTCTGTGGTTCAGCAGTTTGGGTGCCAGCCACATACACTGGAGCTGGTGGGATTGACCCCAGCCTGAGCCTGCCAAATGACAGAGACAACTACAACCAAAAATAGCTGGGCATTGTGGCAGGCACCTTTGGTCCCAGCTACTTGAAGGCTAAGGCTGGAGACTCTCTTGGTCCCAGGAGTTTGAGGTTGCTGTGATCTATGACATCATGGCACTCTGCCAAGGGCAACATACTGAAATTCTGTCTCAAAAAAAAAAAAAAAAGGAAAGAAACTTACTTCTCCTATAAACACACCCATACTGAAAGCAAGAGGATGAGAAAAGATATTCTATGAAAATTGAAACCCAGAAAGAGGAGTAGCTATACTTATTTCAGACAAAATCTTTAAGTCAAAAAACTATAAAAATGGACAAAGGAATGTATTATATATTGATAAAGAAGTCAATTCAGCAAGAAAATATAATAGATGTAATAATAGTATAAACTATATATTATATAATATAATATATGCTATTATATATATGTATAGTCCCAACACTGGAGAACAAAATTATATAAAACAACTATTAATAAATCTCAATATCTCAAGAGCTTAGTTGTAATATAATACTACTGGTGATATTCGACAATCCACTTTAGCAATGGGCATCCAGGCAGAAAATCTGAAGTCAGAGTTACACAATACTGTAGAGCAAATGGACTTACTGTACATTTACAGTATGTTTTATTGAACTTTTGCAGAATACATAATTTTCTCAGCACAAAGAACAGTATTCAGAATATAGCACATATTAGGCCACAAACAAATGTCAAAAAATTTTTGAAATATTGAAACCACATCAAGTAGCTTTTCTTTACACAGCACAATAAAACAAGGATTCAATAACAAGAAGAACTTTTTAAACGTTCCAAGTGCATAGAACTTAAAAGACATGTTCCTCAATGACCAAAGGATCAATGAAGAAATTAAGAAGGAGATTAAAAAAATTCTTGGGAGAGGGAGGGGAAGGGGAGGGGGAAAATGGTTGGAGGGAGGGTGATTGGTGGGATCACATCTATGGTTCATCTTATAAGGGTACATGTGAATTTTTATAAATATAGAATATAAATGTCTTAACACAATAACTAAGAAAATGACATGAAGGCTATGTTAACCAGTTTGATGAAAATATTTCAAATGATATATAAAAATAGCACACTGTACCCCATGATAGTATTAATATACACAGCTATGATTTAAGGGAAAAAAAAGAAGTGAAAATGGAAAACAGCATGACAGAAACTATAGAATATAGCAAAATCAATACTAAGAGGAAACCTTATAGCAATAACAACTACAACAAAAAAAATTAGAAAGACATTAAATGAACAACCTGATTAGGCACCTCAAGGAAGAGAAAAGTGATAAAGAGATCCAAATTAGTATAAGAAAATAAATAATAAATATCAAAGAAAAATAAATGAAATTGAGACTACACTAACACAAAACTTTGGTTTTTCAAAAAAATGAAAAAGTCAGAAAATCTTTAGGTAGACTAATTAGAAAAATAGAGAGAGGACCTAAATTAACTAAATCAGAGACATTTTTTCATGATAACGTCTCCCAACTAATTGAGTTAGAAGAAACGTATGTCAACACGATAAAGGCCATACTGGCAAAACTACAGTTAATATCATACTGAATAAGAAAATGTGAAAGGCTTTCAACAAGATCTAAAAATAAGATAAGGATGACTATTTCTTTTTTTTTTAAGGATGCCTATTTCTACCACTGCTACTTATCATAATATTGCAAGTCATAAGCACAACAGTTAGACAAAGAAAGGAAAGAAAGTGCATCCAACGGGAAAGGAAAAAGTTAAAATATATTTGCTTTCACATGGCATGATCTTGTATTTAGAAAAACCTAGACTCTGCACCAAAGAACTCTTTGAACTAATAAAAAAAATTATTAAAACTGCAGAACACATGGCCAACATACAATAATCAATTGTTAATATGAAAGAGAAACCAAGAAAACAATTGTATTTACAATAACTAAAAATTCCTACAAATAAATTTAACTATGAAAATTAACATTCTTTACAAGAAAAACTGTAAATCAGTAATGAAAGAAATTGAAGAAGATACCAGAAAGGAAAAGTTATTTTATTCTCATAGACTGAAAGAATAAATATTGTGAAAATGTCTGTACTTCCCAAGGTGATCTACAGAATCAGAGAAATCTCTATCTAAATATCATTGGCATTATTTACAGAAATAGAAAAAAGCAATACTGAAATTAATATGGAACCACAAAAGACCCAAAGTAGCCAAAGCAATGCAGAGCAAAATGAACAGAGCTTATATTTAGAAAAACCTAGACACCAAACTACATCATTTGAAATGTACTACAAAGTAATAGTAATCAAAACAACATGGTACTGATATAAAAACAAATACATAGACTAATGGAACAGAAAAGAGAACTCAGAAATAAAACCATTCATTTACAGCCAACTGATTTTCTATAAAGACACCAAGAACAAACATTGGAGAAAGAATAGTCTCTTCAATAAATGGTCTGGGAATATTAGATATCAATCAGAAAAAAAATGTTAGATGGCTATTTCCGACTACTTAAAAAAAAAACAACCCAAAATGGATTACAGACTTAAATATAAGACCTGAAGTGATGAGAGTAAAACATAAGAAAAGTTGGACATGACATTTGTAAAAGCAAGTATATTTTGAATGAAATCTTAAAAAGACAGACAATGAAAGCAAAACTAGAAAAATGATACATCTAGCAAGCCTCTGCACAGCAAAGAAAACACTCAAAAAATTAAGATACAATCTCTATAATACGGGAAAATATTTTCAAACTAAACATCTAGCAAGGGATGTAATAGGAATATGTGACATACTACTCAATAGTAGTACTACTACTAATAATAATATAATTCTAAATGGGAAAAAATCATGGACACGTATTTGTCAAAAGAAGATATACAGATGGTCAAAAAGTTTACAAAAATAACCAATATCATTAATCATCAGGGACATGCAAGTCAAACTACAATGAGATATCACCTCATCCCAGTTACAATGGCTATCATCAAAGACAAAATACAAATGCTGGAGAATGTAAAGAGATGGGAATTCTTATACACTTTTTGTGGCAATGTTAATTAGTACTGCCTTTGTGAACAAAGTGTGGATTTTCTTCTAAAAATTAAAAGTAGAGCTGCCCATTTCTTCCAGCAACTCTACTACTGGAAATAAATACAAAGGAAATGAAATCAGTCTGCCAAAATGATACTTGCACACTTCTGTTTATTGGAGCACTTTTTCAAGATATGGAACCAACCTAAGTGTTCATCAATGAATGAATTAATTAAAAAATTGTATACATACACAATGGGATGCCATTAACACATAAAAATGAATGAAATTTTGTCATTTACAACAACAAGAATAAACCTAGAGGACACTATATTAAGTAAAACGTGCCAAACACATAATGACAAATACCACTATATCTCATTCTTATGTGAAATCTGAATAAATTAATCTCATACAAGTAGGAAATAAAGACAATGAAAGTGGGGTGAGACATGGTTGGTCAATAGATAAAAGTTACAATTAGGAGAAATAAGTTCCACATTTTGTTGCATAATGTTGTGACCGTAGTCAATAATGTATTCCATACTTTTTTTTTTATTAAATGATGGCTGTGTACATTAATGCAAACATGAGGTACAGTGTAGTGTTTTCATACACTATTTGAAATATTTTTATCAAACTGGTTAACATAGACTTTGTCATTTACCTAGTTATTGTGTTAAGACATTTATACTCTAGTTTTAGAAAGATTCACTTATATCCTTGTAAGACAGACCATAGAGGTACTCCTTCCAATCACCCTCCCTCCACCCATCCGCCCTTCTCTCCTCCTCTTCCCCACCCGTCCCCCAACCCCTTCCCATATTCTTGGACTAGAATTAGGTTGTAGCTTTCATTTGAGAGCTATAAATTAGTTTCATAATAGGGTTGTGTACTTCAAAATAGCTAGAGAAAATGATTTTGAATATCTTTACCACTAGAAGCCATAAGTGTTTGATCATTAATATATGTATATATTTATCAAAACATCACACTGTAAAATTAACATGTGTGAAACAAAAATAAAGTGAAAAAATAAAAATAAATCTATGGACTCACACTTGTGATTTTTAAATTCCGTAAATCTACAGCAATCTAAACAGTGTGGAACATGGCATAAGGAAGATATAAAGATCAAATAGATTTGATAATCCAAAAATAAACTCTCACACTAATGGTCAATTAATATTCTATAAAGCTTTTTAGACAATGCAATGGGAGAAAGAAGGGTCAGATCAATAAATTATACTGGGACAACTGGATTTCCACATGCAATAAAATTAGGTTGTACTCTCTTTTTTACAGCATACTCCAACATTAACTCAAAATAAATTAAATATATAAAATCTAAAACTATAAAATTCTTAGAAGAAAAGAGAAGTAAAATTTTGTAACCTTGTATTAGACAATGATTTTTTAGATATACTGCATAAAAGCACAGCAACAACAGAAAATAATTAATGTATAGGATTTCACAAACTTTTCAATTTTTATGTTTCAAATAACACACAAAATACTGCATACATACAAAGCTTTATATCTTTATTCAGCATTGTTAGTGTTTTTTAATATTTTCTTAGGATATGAATACAGAAGTAGAATTATGTGGACAAAGGGGATATGTTTTTTTCTAAATTGCTTTTTAGAAAGGTTTTACTGGCCTGCAGGGCCCTCAGCAGTGGGATGGGTAAGAGAGGTTGCAAAATCTTACTGCTTAGAGGACTTTCAGCACAGTGGAGACCTGCATGTACTTAGGGGAGGTTAGGAAGCTATTCTACAAGAGTAGAATAGAGATAGAGAACTTTCATTCTGTTAACACAATAACTAAGAAGATGAGGTGAAGACGATGTTAACCAGTTTGATGCGAGTATTTCAAATTGTATATAAAACCAACACATTGTACCCCATAATTTCATTAATGTACACAGCTATGATTTAATAAAAAAAAATAAAAGAGAGAGAACATTCAAAAAAAAAAAAGAGAATCCACTAAATGGGACAAAAATATTTACAAACTCCACATCTGATAAGGAATTCTTATTCAGAGTATGAAAAAAAAACCCTACAAATTAACAATAAAAAGAACCCTACTAAAACTGCAACGAAAAAATAGCTGGGCATTGTGGCAGGCACCTGTAGTCCCAGCTACTTAGGAGGCTGAGGCAAGAGAATCACCTCAGACCAAGAGCTGGAGGTTGCTGTGAGCTGTGATGTCATAACACTCTACCATGGGAAATAAAGTGAGACTCTGTCTCAAAAAAAAAATTGGCAAAGTATTTGAATGAACATTTCTCTAAAACAGATATGCAAGTGTCCAAAGAGCACATGAAAATATGTGTTCAACATAATTAGTTATTAAGAAATGCAAATTGGAAACCACACCCACTATAAACTATAGTTTAAACCAAATAAAGGAATTGCAGGGTCAAATGGCAGGTCTATTTTTAGTTCTGTAAGTGTTCTCCAGATGTCTTTCCAAAAGGAACGTATTAGTTTACATTCCCACCAGCAGTGTAGGAGTGTTCCCTTTTCTCCACATGGATGCAAGCATCTCTGGTTTTGGGATTTTGTGATATGGGCTAATCGCACTGGAGTTAGATGATACCTCAGAGTGGTTTTGATTTGCATTTCTCTGATGATTAAGGATGGTGAGCATTTTTTCATGTATCTGTAGGCCGTACGCTGGTCTTCTTTGGAGAAATTTCTCTTCAAGTCCCTTGCCCATCCGGAGATGGGATCACTCGTTTTCTTCTTG
>CAUYTI010020496.1:0-14616 GCA_963575145.1 Galago senegalensis | reverse complement strand
ACAGGCGCCCGCCACCACGCCTGGCTATTTTTTGGTTGCAGCTGTCATTGTTGTTTGGCGGGTCCAGGCTGGGGATTCGAACCCACCACCTTAGGTGTACGTGGCTGGCGCCTTAGCCAGTTGAGCTATAGGCGCTGAGCCAAGAGCAAAGATTCTTAATTGACCCTTTACCAGAAAATTTTACTGTTTCACATACTTAATCAGATCTTGCAACTTTTCTATGAAAAGATTTAGTATTCAGGAACTATGCTTATTCTCACATGTGAATTTACACATCAACACATACATAAATTAAACTTCAAAGATTCTCTGAAGAGCTCATTTCAGGATTTAATGAGCCATGAGAAAAAGAAATGTATATAAAATTAAATATAAGACAAATTTTCATAGTAAAATCTCTCATTTACAGTGAATGTATAATCTCAGATGAGTCAGTCAATTAATGTCAATAATCAAAAGATACCCTGACACAAATAGTGTTCTTAAGAAGTGCAAGGTTTGAATCACCTATTTTGTAATCAGGAATAAATTATGATGCCTTAATATACAAATTCAAAGCAAAATCTTTTATGAAATCAAGATCCCTACTACCTTACTGCCCCAAATACAGATCATTTTAAGAAAAAAATACTTTAAAAAGCATTTTACTTAATCTATTTTTATTAATTCTGATTAGTATTTTCCTTGTACATTATAATATTTTCAAATAAAAGTGGTATCAACAGGTTAAATAAGAATTTTCAATGAACACAACATGTGGAAAAACAAAAAATATGTATCTTTTAAACAGATCACATGCAACAATGTATCTTTTAAACAAAAGTAGAGAGATCATATGCAACAGGAAATTTCTAGACTAAATGTGTACATAAAGCAAAAGAGACAGCAAGGATTATAACAGGGAAATGTCAAAAAAATTAAAAAGAAAACATGCAGAAAGATTCTAAGTCAACAAAATATATTTATAAAAGGCCATAAGGCAAAAAATAACTAATTTTCAAAAATTAGCTATTCATAGAAGTCCTTACAAAGCTATGTAAACATATCGAAATACTGTGAATATGACTATATTTTAATATACTAAGAAAAAACTTTTCCACATGTAAAGTATTATGGGAATAATAAAGAGTCTAACACTATTACTTTTTTATTATTATTTAATTTTTGGAAATGATTTTGCCAGATATCAAAAAACTAGAGAAACAAATACATTTTAAAACTAAACACAGGTAAGTAAAACCAATAAAAGATCTAGGAAGACAATTTACTAACTTCAAAAGAAGTTTATGACTATACAAAAACAACCAAAGTAGTCACACAAATATCTCGAATTGGAATATATACATATCTATTATTTTACTTTTACTGCAACTTGAAAGGGAATAAGTATATAAGAAATTAAGATCTAATGTTTTCTGTAATAAAATGGCAATGTAGCAGAGTTAATTTCTCCCCAAAGAGATAAGAATATTGTCTCTAAAACCCATAATCACCATGTATGATCTACATATCAAAATACAAAGAATGAGAGCTAATACAAGTACTACGCTACCTACTGCTTTCCTAAAGATGGCCAAAATCAAGTAATAGAAAAATTTAGATAACTTACATTGTTGTTGCGAGTTTCTACAGCAGGGAATTTTCTGACTATGAATTTCACAGCAGATTCCAAGTTTTTGTCAATAAGGTAGGATGGTTTTGCCTTGGGGTCTCCACATGCCTATAAAACAATAGTAACAAAAAAAGTGAAATGCATCCTTCTTCTAAAACCAAGAATAACAAATCTGCAATTAGAAATTAAAGAGGTATTTATTGTTTGGTGAGCAGGTGATAAAATGAATAGGCAAGGTGCAGGGATTATCACAGCTGAAATATGCAATGGGAGACAGTACAGAGATGTTCTTCTACTGAAAAAAATGCATGGAGAGTTTCAAAGCAGTTAGCGCAGAACAGCAGTGAAGGAAAAAGCTCAAACCTAAAAAAAAAGAAAAGAAAAATAAAGAAAAAAAATTCTTGGTTTGAGGTAGGATTGTATTCATCTGAACCTAGTAATTATTACAACACTAATTATTCAGTAGCGTACTTAGACATGTTTCTTTCTAAGTGTTATAAAATAAAAGCCTATGTTTAAATGTCTTTTCCAAAATGTTTTCCTCCATTCACTTTAAACATTTTAGTACAAGAGCCCTAGTTCAAAGGAACTGGAAGCTGCTAAAATTATCTTTATGGTGCTAAAAGTGTGTTGCCTAATCCTCTGAATATCTTGAGTTACAACACTGTTTTCCATCATACCAGCCACACTTCAAACAATGAAATCTACATCTGTTCTATATCTCATAAGCACAGAACAAATGGAAATGTTTACATTTTGACCACATCAGCAATACAGCATTCTCAGTAGTAAACTGTAAAGCACTATACAAATGTAAATAAGGAGTATCAGCAGAAATAATTTTTTTCCTAAACTATTATAACACAGATTATAATCTTGAATACTGTCCACTGTTTTCATTTTAATTAACTGCATACTGGTGAGATGTTCTTAGGGAATTACTAAAATTATAAAATTCCTATTTAACTTCATTTTACTGCATTTTTAAAAGGATGTGTCCTTTGAAATGTTCTACCTGTCTGCCGTGTGTGAATACAGTATTGCAACTTAGTTTCTTCTACTGTTTACTATGGCTATGTTGTGGATCGCAGAAAGAGAAGTTATGAAACATGAAACTGATCTGAAAGCGGGCAAGCGGGCAGAGGGAAGGTGAAAAGCTTTGCAAACCTTCCAAACTTGTCCTTGCTGGGGAAGCATTGTAATAAAAAGAGAGAAAATTACGTGTAAACATGATTGTCAAACTATGACATACGTTTCAGTAGAAAACTTATGCACTGCAGACTATGAATAACAAAACAAGATTAGAACTGTATGGTGCTACAATTTTAAAGGTATTCTAAGTAGTGAGTTTTAGCATACCATAGTTATAGAGTTTATACTACTTATATATATTTAAAGACTACTGTGTACGTGTACAACCATGTCAGTTTTTTGGTGCTCTTTCTAAACAAACTTAAAATGACACTATTGAAAATAGAAGGAAAATAAAGACTACATGCAGCTATAAAAAACAGTAGCAAAATCATGGGTGAAATTTTACATACCTTAAAAAGATACGGTAGCCAAGAATAAAATTAAATCATTATTGAATGACTTTTGCACTTCAGCTCAAATTTATCTTGTATCACCTAACTTCCTACCATACCAAAGTATAAAAATTAATGTAAACTTTCCTATATTTTCCAAATGGAAATAGGAATGTAACAAGAAACCTCTTAATTCTCAAACATAATTAGATAAAACAAAGTTAACTTAAGAAATTTATATCAAATCTTTAACCAGACTGATACAAGGCTACTACGTAAATTCCATTTCAATATCATAAATATTAAAATATACCTGACTTTTCCTTAGAGCAGTCTATCATTCCCTTAGAATATTACTTCCTGTAAATTATCCTTGCAATTTATCTTGTTCCCCCTAAATATATGTAATAACCACATAACCAAGACTTTGCACAAACAGAAACAGCCCACAGAGTAGCACTTCCTTACAATGACATAATAAAAATCAATAAATATGCCTAAGGTAGTGTGGAATTCTAAAGTGATTCCAAATTATGTTCAGTCTTATCATTGATACGTATCATCTTCCATATTCTAATTCTTTAAAAATTCCTCTATCTATTCTAACAGTAATAGTGACCATCAACAATAAACATACGAAAGACGCTTGTACCCATTTCCCATGATGACAAGTTTTGTTGTGTAAGAATTTAACCAACTAAAGAAATGTTTACGTGTGTATGTATGTGTGTGCATGTGTTTATCTATACACATACATATACACACATACACAGTATCCATAAAGTTCACGTGCAATTTAAAATAGACTTTTAATTCCACCTAATTAGAAGTCTCAGTTTATAAAGTTTAATCTTCTTTCCTACCCTAACTCAAAAAATTTCATCGTGAGGATAAAGAAATCGACAGCCTAATGTTGGAACACTTGAAACTATTATCTCTTCCTATTACAGCTATAGTATTACACAAAATTATTCCCACATTCTTAAAATTTTCAACTTTTAATGTAACAAATTTTAAAAAGCTATATATACATTACTATACTCAGATATCAAAATATTTTAGACTAATACATTTCAGAAAGGCATTCCACAAAGACTAAATCAAAAGATTTAACAAATTATTAATTCAATTAAATAAGACTAGAGTACTTCTATCCCCTTTCCACCCTCCAAAAAACAAAAGGTGAATAGAATGCGAATTTAAATCTAAATCCCCACATTTTATAGCTCTACCAAAAAAAAAACTTTTTCACAGGACTGACTAAAAGGCTAGCTCATTAGACAGAAAGAAAACTATATGTGAACCACAGAATTTTAAAACAAACACTACCCCCAATATCTTATGTTTTACTTTACCTTGGCTCTGCATGTTTTCATAATGTATAAAATACTACAATTTAAAATTCCAGAAAATCTAGAATGAATTTGAACATTTACATACTTAAATTTCTAGTTCTCAGGGCCAGGCATAGTGGCTCATGCCTGTCATACCAGCACTTGGGAGGCCCAAGTGGGTGGATTGCCTGACCTTAGGAGTTTGAGACTAGCCCAAGCAAGAGCGAAACCCCATCTCTAAAAAATAGCTGGGCATTGTGGTGGGTGCCTGCCCAGCTACTTGGGAGGCTGAGGCAAGAGAATACTTAATTAAGCCCAGGAGTCTGAGGTTGCTGTGAGCTGTGACTGTCTCACAGCACTCTACAGAGGGCAACAAAAGGAGACTCTATTTCAAAAAGAAAAAAAAATTCTGATTCTCAGAATTAGAACTAGATTCTCCATGAATATTCTAACTACAATCTTTAAATTTAAAAAGGTCAAGACTATTTAATGTGGTAGATAAAATTAAAATGGTGTTAAAGGACATACTTAAAATAATTGCAAACTCTGTCTCTTGAGTCAAGTGGATCACAGCCTATATAACCCTCAAGGAACTCACTTAACCTCTGAGCCTCAGTTACCTAACCCATAAATTTATTACTTACTCCACAGGACAGCTTGTTAAGACCTTTTTAAAACTACATGTATTTTAAAATACATGTAAAATGCTTATTTTGGTGCTTGGCACTTAAGCACTTAGTAAGTTTCACATACTTATCTTCTTTTTTTAAAAAATAAAACTTTCCAATATACATGGATAGCCATACTAAATTCCAATTACCAAAATAAGATTTTCCAAAAACCAATTCTAGGTCATTATTAATTGCTAATTCAGTATCTCCAAGTCCACTTTCTCACAAAACATAGTATATAATGTTATTACCACACCAACACTCAACAATGGAAGGCGCTTCAGAGAAATTAAGTGACTTGCTCAAGGTTTCACAACTACTAACTGGCAGGACCCAAATACAAATTCTTATCTGATTCTAAAACACTAAAAAACCTTATCTAAAAATATATACCCCCAACAGGTATGGTGACCCACTTCGGTCATCTCAGCTACTCTGAGACAAGAGGATCCACCCCAGACAACACAGTGAGACTTCCCTCTCTAAAAAATTAGTAACTTTACATATATATATATATATATATATATATATATATACACACACACCCTTCACCCATGTATAAAAACATGCTCTCCTTGTTGAATGAATACCTTATAGCTGCTTAAAACTTTAATGGAGTAGCTACTATCAAAGTAGAAAGCTGATCAGTTCAATCATGTAAGTACTGTGCACTAATAATGGACTGCACCACTGGAGCTCCATAATCAGTTCAATCAGTTTTAATTTTTAATTTTTTTGAGACAGGAGTCTTGCTATAGAGCCTAACCTGGATTCAAACCCCTGGGCTCAAGTAATGCTCCTGCCTCAGCCTGAACTACAGGCCTGGCCTCAGTTTTATTTTTTAAGTTCTAGTTGAATTCAGCCATAAAACACATTCCTTCGTCAAAATACTAAAGAACAAAATTCTAAATTTTTTTGAGAGTTTCACTTTGTTACCCTGGGTAGAGTACTGTGTCATCATATCTCACAGCAACCTCAAACTCTTACACTCAAATGATTCTCTTGACTCAGCCTTCCAAGTAACTGGGACCACAGGTGCCTGCCACAATGTCCAGCTTTTTTTTTTTTTTTTTTTTTTTGAGACAGAGTCTTACTCTGTCTCAGGCTGGTCTCGAACTCCTGACCTCAGGCAATCCACCTGCCTCAGCCTCCCAGAACAAAATTCTATTTTAATACAATAAATTAATTTTTAAAAATAATAGAAGTCTCAGAAGTCAGAATGAGAATTGTACTTGTAAGGATACAGAAATCAGTCATATCAAAGAAAAGAAAAATACAAAATATAAAAATATGATCAATTTGTATCAATTTATAATCAAAGTTAACTTTGATTCAATAATTAGTCAAAGTTAAAAAAATTTTAAACAAGCAATCCACTGCTAACAGTTGGGAGGGAGTAAGAGGGTTGGTAGCAAAGTATACTGAAATTATTAGAACTGCTTTTAAAGCAGATTTTGTAAAATTGAAGGCATAAAAGGAACAATATTCACTCAAGTTTTTGTTCTTTTTTTGTTTTGAGCTGGTCTTGCTCTGTTGCCCAAGCTATAGAGTAGCGGCATCATAGCTCACCCGCAACCTCAAACTCCTGGGCTTAAGTGATCCTCTTGCCTTAGCCAAGAAGTCAGAAGTACAGGTGCATACCTCTATAGCCTATTTTGCAATTTGCTGTAGAGAAGTGTTGTCCAAGCTAGTCCCAAACTCCTAGTCTCAAGCAATTCTCTCACCTCAGCCTCCTAAAGTGATAAGATTATGGATATAAACTACCACACCCAGCATTCCCTGAGTTTTCAAAAAATTGAAATTAATACCTACCTATAGTAAGTATTTATCTAAGATTACCTGGTAATACACATTACCTGAGATTATGGACTATAAAAGCAATTTATACTATTTTTTTATGTTCTAATTTTTAAAATAATGAAAATACTAGTGTGAAAATTATTAATAAGTATTGGAAAATATATTGAGCAAAACAAGCCTCAAATTCCAGTGTTACTGGTTAATTTTCCTGTTTTTTTTTCTCCTGTATATCAACTGGTATTTTGGCCACTCAGCTTTAAATTAGCAAATCCCCCTGAGTTTGAGTAGGTTAAAAAAAAAGCAATCCACTACTAACAGTTTGCAATAAGGGGGGCTTGATAGCAAAGTATACTGAAATTACTAGAAATGCTTTCAAATTGCTGTAATTTTATTAATAAGAGCCAGTAACAGCACATCTAAAATATAGAAATTATAGTTATGGTTCTCAAGGCACAAGTTTTTGGAAAATAATGAACTCAGAAAAACTTCAACCTATTATGTACTTTAAAATCTTTATTATAAATTTTAGTGATTCAAACAAGAATTACTAATTACTATTCAATTCATAAGATGATGTTTATGTCACTGTTGCTCTTAAACTCTTTTTAGCTTCCCATACACAGGATCATCCAGTTTATGGGAAGACATATATCATATGCATATTTTTTTTTCCTTTTTTACAGCCCTTAGTAAAGCGCTGCAGCATCACAGCTCACAGCAACCTCCAACTCCTAGGCTTAGGCAATTTTCTTGCCTCAGCCTCCCGAGTAGCTAGGGCTACAGGTGCCTGCCAGAACACCCAGCTATTTTTGTTGTTGTTGCAGTTTGGCCGGGGCCAGGTTCAAACCTGCCACTCTCGGTACATGGGGCCGGCACCCTACCCACTTGAGCCACAGGTGCCGCCCTATGTATATATTAGAATACACTTCTAAAATATTAGCAGAGAGTGGATAGCAAACTATAATATCAGAGGGTAAAACAGAACAGTTTCCTAAAGATGGTCTTGAGTTTGATTTAGTAGAGAAAAAAATAAACATTTATTAATTGTCCACTATGTTCCCTGTCCCAGATATAAAGCCAATAATAACAACAACCAAAATTTATTCACTTTTTACTCCTTTACCATACACTGTGCTAATACTTCACATGTATTAATTCATTTAATGTCCTATTAGCTTATGTGGTTAAAAAGTAGTCGTCTACAAATGTGAGAGAATTTGAGTATCTATTTAAGTTTACAAGACTTAGAATCAATAAGATTAGCCTGGCTTAGAAAACCAAAAAATATAAACTGGAACATTAACAGAAGCTAAAAGCAAGTAAGTACCATGGAGCTGGTTTTGCAGGTAGAGAGCTAACGTGCAGAGTTCCAAAAATTTAGTTTTAAACCAGACAACAAAATTAAATCACTATAATGAATAATTAGGAGGAAAAAATAGAGGTATTCAGAACTTGTTTTTAACATCAAAACTACTTAGTGTTTTTTTCTGATTGAGTAGGTTTGGGTCAGGTCCAGATACATAAAATTTTTTTGTTCATTTGTTTTTTGGGCCAGGGCTGGGTTTGAACCCACCACCTCTGGCATATGGGGCCGCCCAGAGATACATAAAATTTTTTAAAACCTTCTGAGATGATCTTATTGTGTATCCCAGGCTAAGAACCACTTATCTTCTCACTTTATTTAAACTACAGCCCAGAAAGGTTAAATAACTTGTCCAAAGGGAGGAAAAAACTAATATGAGAGCTTTATGCAGAATTCAGCGCTCTCAACTCATAGACCATCCGAAAGGTATGAAAAAAAGATTAGAAAAATATAGAAAATTTTAGACATTATACACCTATATGAACAGCATTAGTAGAGTATTTTATACTCTTATATACAGTCACTCATCACTTAACAATGGAGTTCTGATAAATGTGTCATCAGGTGATTCCATTATTGTGGAAACATCATAGAATGTATTCACACAAACCTAGAGACTACAATCTACTACACATCTAGCCTATACAGCATATAGCCTATTGCTCCTAGGATACAAACCTGTACTGCATGTTAGTGTACTGAATACTGTAAGCAATTATAACACATTATGTATGTAACTAAACGTACCAAAATAGAAAAAGTACAGTAAAAATATGTATATAAGGCCAGTTATTAAGTATATGAGATACACGACTAGATTCTATATCTTATACAGATAATCCTCAAGTTACTAAGGTGTTACATCCTGAAGAAGTCATCTTAAGTTAAAAGTACTATATGTTGAAATGCATTTAGTACACCTACTAAACTTAATAACTTACCTAGCCTACCTTAAAAACACATTAGCCTACAGCTGGGCAAAATCACTCAGCAACACAGGCAACACAGTACCTTTCAGAGTATCAGTTATTTACCCTACACATCTTCTGGCTGACTTGGGACTTGCTGCTGCTGCCCAGCATTACTGAAGGGTATCATATTGCTTTCTACTAAATCATGAAAATGAAAAATCCTTAAGTTGAATCACACTGTAAGTTGAGAACTGTTTGTGTATTCTACAGAAGAAAAGTTCTAGAATCTGAACTAACTGGCTACCCCTTGTCAATGCCCTGAGGAAGTTCCATACTTCAAAGTGAAGCACAAGTGTCACTATTTTTCCTCCCTGTCTGTCCCAGACTGGAATCTTTTCTTGGCAATAAGTACTTTATCATAATTTACTTCCATTTCTCCAAGGCCAAGGAAGACATTTAATAAAGCACAGAGGTTCCGGGACTAGTCACATACACCAAAGCTGGCAGGTTTGAACCAGCCTGGGCCAGCTACCCGATGATGACAACTTTGACAACAAAACATAACCGGACATTGTGGCGGAGGCTGAGGCAAGAGACTCACTTACACCCAAGAGTTTGAGGTTACCATGAGCTCTGACACCAGAGCACTCTACCGAAGGTGACCTAGTAAGATTCTGTCTCAAATAAAAAAGAAAAGAAAAAGTAAATGAACAAATGAAAAGGAAAACTAGGCTAGGCATAGTGGCTCACACCTGCAAACCCAGCACTTTGGATGACCAAGACAAGAGGATCACTCAAGCATAGGAGTAAGAAGTTGCAATGAGCTATGATCAAGCTACTACACTCTAGCCTAGGTAACAGACCAAAACTCTGCCTTCAAAAAAAAAAAAAAAAAAAAAAAGAAACAAGAAAGAAAAACCTCAATATGAGGACTAACTGAAGGAACAGCTCACAGCCTACAAAAGTTTTTAAAATGCAGTGTTACTGTCCGGTGTTAAAATAATCAGCAACAAATAACGAAGTATTTTCTAATTCACATTCTTTCACTAGAAGCCAGAGATTCCTTTGAAATTGGCATACATGGCTCGGAGCCTGTGGCTCAAGAGGCTAAGGCACCAGCCACACACACCTGAGCTGGCGGGTTTGAATCTAGCCCAGCCGCCAAATAACAATGACAGCTGCAAACAAAAAATAGCCAGGCGTGGCAGGCACCTGTAGTTCCAGCTACTTAGGGGGCAGAGGCAGGAAACTCGCTTGAGCCCAGGAGTTGGAGGTTGCTGTGAGCTGTGATGCCACAACACTCTACCCAGGGTGACAGCTTGAGGCTCTGTCTCAAACAAACAAACAAAAAAAAAGAAATTGGCATACACACAACCCTACTTATGAAGTTTGTTAACTTATTTACCTACAACGTTCCAGTACAATACTATTTAAAGAAATGATTAACTAGGAGATACTCTCATCACTGTCAGATAAACAATTTACTGAAGTCAAACAGAAGAACTGCAAATTCCTAATGGGATCAAAATTAAGATTTCACTACATTTACTAATAAATGCAATATTAAAAACAGTAAATCAAAAACACATCTTAGGAACAAGAATGGAGTATTACTAATCCTATAAAGTCTAAGTAGAGAGAAACAAACTTATAGGTTATGCTTTCTTTTTTTTTTTTTTGAGACAGAGCCTTAAGCTATCCCCCTGGGTAGAGTGCTGTGGCATTACAGCTCACAGCAACCTCCAACTCCTGGGCTCAAGAGAGTCTCTTGCCTCCGCCTCCCAAGTAGCTGGGACCACAGGCGCCCGCCACAACGCCCAGCCATTTTTTGGTTGCAGCCATCATTGTTGTTTGGCGGGTCCGGGCTGGGGATTCGAACCTGCCACCTTAGGTATACGTGGCTGGCACCCTAGCCGGTTGAGCTATAGGCGCTGAGCCAGGTTATGCTTTCTTAAGGGTATTTTTTATCATTCATATTACAAAGCTATTCAGTGTAAAAAATGTAACCATTTCACTTTAACAACAAAAACAAAATGAAAAAAGATATCTGAAATTTCAAAATCAAATGATATCTTCAAGTGAGGAGTTGATTGCATGTTCTTTTAAAATCAAGAATATAAACGCTATTTCACTATCTTTTAGTTCACGCCTACCTTTCCATTTTACATTTGGTTGGACCTTGAAAAACACAGGTTTGAACTGTAGGTCCAGTTACACACAATTTACTTGCACCTCTGTCACCCCTGAGACAGCAAGACCAACTTCTCCTCTTCTTTCTCCTCAGCCCATTCAATGTGAAAAGGACAAGGATGAAGACCTTTTTTTTGTTGTTGTTGCTGCAGTTGTTATTGTTGTTTTAGCAGGCCCAGGCCAGGTTTGAACTGGCCAGCCCTTGTGTATATGGCCACCACCCTATCCACTAAGCTGTGGCCCCGCTCAAGATGAAGACCTTTATGATGATCCACTTTCATTTAATGGATAGTAAACATTTTCTCTTATGATTTTCTTGGTAACATTTTCTTTTCTCTAGTTTATTTTATTGTAATACAATGTACAATACGTATACAAAATATGTTAATCAACTAAGATATCAGTTAAGGATTCTGATTGACAGAAAGCTATTATATTTAAGTTCTCAAGAAGTCAAATGCTATACACCAATTTTCAACTGTGTTGGGGGGAAGTTAAAGGGACCAACCCTCCCACAAGTCCAAGGGTCAACTGTATACTCCTTTCCTCAGTTTAATCAAAATTTCTTATTTTCTTTAGTATTACTTATATGGTTAATATATTCAGTGTATACATTTTAAAACGTGTCAGGGACTAAATTTTAGAAATAATTATAAAGGAAAAATACTTTTAACATGAACAGTAAATACAAAATATATTTCTCAAAAGTTTAAATAAACTGAATTTTTAAATTCCTAATTCTAAATTATTTCTCAATTTAACACATTACAAAGCCAAACAGAAGTCTTTATTAATAATCACTCTGGGGTGGGCACAGTGGCTCACACCTATAATCCTAGCACTCTGGGAGCCTGAGGCACTTGGATTGCCTGAGCTCACCGGCTGGAGACCAGCCTGAGCGAGAATGAGACCCCTGTCTCTAAAAATACAGCCAGGCACTGTGGCAGGCACCTGTAACCCCAGGTACTTGGGAGTCTGAGGCAAGAGAATAGCTTGAGCCCAAGAGTTTGAGGTTGCTGTGAGCTAAGTTGACACAGCACTCTACTGAGGACAACAAAATGAAACTGCCTCAAGGGGGGAGGTTCGACAAAGGGAGGATAAAAGGAGGGATCACAATTGAGTTATATATATCTTCCATAAAAATTTCATCTTACATAAAAATTTCACTAAAGTCTGGAAATGTGGCCTAGCAAGGCAGCTCACACCTATAATCTAGTTAGCACTAGCACTCTGGGAGGCAGCTGGATTGCTTGAACTCAGGAGAAAAGCCTAAGCAAGAACAACACCCCATCTCTATCAAAATAGAAGAACTAGCCGGGCATGGTGATGCACAACTGTAGTTCCAGCTACTTTGGAGGCTGGGGCAAGAGGATTGCCTGAGTCCAGGAGTTTGAGGCTCCAGTGAGCCATACAACGCTAGCCCCTGGGTCAAGAGAATGAGACTCTACGTCCAAAAAAGAAAAAAATGGGGGGGGGGGAGATTTAAATTGAATTTGGACACAGATAAACTCACATTAAAAAAAAAACACAGGATGACAGAGCATAGAGGCTCATGCTTGTAATTGTAGCACTGTGGGAGACGGAGGCAGGGGGACTGCCTGAGCTTATGGGTTCAAGACCAACCTGAGCCAGAGTCAGAGTGAGACTTGGTCTCTTAAAAAAAAAAAGCTGAGCATTGTGGCAGGAGCCTGTAGTGCCAGCTACTTGGAAAGCTGAGGCAAGAGAATCACTCAAGCCCAACAGTTTGAACTTTGACACACCAGCTCATTCTACAGAGAGTGACAAAATCAGACTGTCTCAAAAAAAAAAAAAAAAAAAAGAGAGAGAGAGAGAAATCTAAGGGCAAAAATAATTAAGCTAAGAGCTCAGACTTAAGGATCAAAAAAATGAAAGTACTAATCTAAACTTTTACTTTCAAAAAAAATAAATTGGGTAAATTACTTCTCACTCCAAAATTCAATGTATTTATCTATAAAATAAGTACCTCCATCAATGATCTAAAAATAAAAAAATACAAAACACTTAGCATGCATGAAAGTCTCAATAAATGGCAGTTTATGAAACTTTTTTTTTTACTATGCACTATTATTATTGGATAATTGGTCTAAAAAGGTTTGAAAGGATGAATCTGTTTAGTTTTAGTAATATGTAAAATGTATATTCTCTGAACCTGGCCCAAAATTATCGTTGGAATTTTACTTAATAGTAACATGCCAGAAGATAATAGGAATAAAGAGGTTTTAATCACACTAACCAGAAAGGACAAGAACTTTCAACACTGGCACTTTTTCATCTTGGCCTCCTCATTTTTTAACATACTGAATGTAGCTAGGTAAGTATGTCCAGTCCTTTAATTTTCTTAAAATGTAAGTATACAAGCAACAGATTAAAGAGCTTAACTTTATCTGCATGATAACTGCACCATGAAGCTCCAGTTTTATTTCTGTAAAGGGCCTACCTAATTTAATATTAATAAAATATGCATGCACATAAGTTAGCATTTGTACAGAAAAGGGTATAAGTATACCCATACATAGCTTATTTTTAAAAGTGGGAGACGTGCAGACTGAATTTTTTAAGCCACACATTTCTTTTTTATTATTGCTTTTTAAAAATTAGATCATAACTGTGTATATTACTGCATTTATGGGGTACAATGTGATTTTATATACAATTTGGAATGCTTACATCAAACTGGTTAACATAGCCTTCACCTCACTTAATTCTTGCGTTAAGACATTTATACTCTACTCTTAATATATGTGACATGAACCCGTGCAATATGTACAATGGGTGAGGTCCCCCCATTCCCCTCCCTCCCATCCCTTTGTCCTCTTCTGTTCTCCTTCTTTCTGGGTTATAATTATGTTTTATCATTCATATGAAAGTGTGGGTGATTATATATTGGTTTCATAATAGTACTGAGTACACTGGATATTTTTTCTTCCATTCCTGAGATACTTTATTAAAAAGAATATGATCCAGCTCCATCCATGTAAACATAAAAGAGGTAAAGTCACCATCTTTTTATGGCTGCATAATATTCCATGGTCTACATATACCACAATTTGTTTTTTTTTTTTTTTGAGACGGAGCCTCAAGCTATCCCCCTGGGTAGAGTGCCATGGCATCACGCTCACAGCAACCTCCAACTCCTGGGCTCAAGCGAGTCTCCTGCCTCAGCCTCCCAAGTAGCTGGGACTACAGGC